>JADLZL010000607.1:0-68868 GCA_015844335.1 Chrysopogon serrulatus
CGGCATGAGCGCCGCGCACCCGGCGTACACGGACGCCACCGCCTACGGTCTCGCGGCCTCTGCCGCCGTCGAGGCGGGGGCGGGGGCTTGAGGAGTACGGCGGCGGGCGCATCGTGGACATCACGCACGCGTACCGGCCGGAGCTGCCGTTCCCCGGCCGGGACGGGCTCGGCGCGGTGACCCGGCTCACGGAGTCCATGGCCAACGGCTCCGTCAACAACGTGTCGGAGCTGCGCATGGTGGTGCACTCCGGCACCCATGTCGACGCGCCGGGCCACATGGTCCAGAAGCACTTCCAGGCCGGCCTCGGCGTCGACAAGCTCGACCTCGACGTCCTCAATGGTATGCTGAATGTTCGAAATGCAGAGATTTTACATAGATTTTTGGAATTTGTATATGAGGATTAATATAACCCAGACAAACCATACCAAAATATTTATGCATTCTACTCTTCACTGCTAAACATTCTGCATGTAAGAAAAGAATGGATTCAGAGACGTAGGTTCTCGTGTATGATCTGACTGAGTTTGATTCTTCTTTCTGGATAGGGCCTGCGTTACTCGTTGATGTTCCGAGGGACACAAATATAACAGGTTTGTATCACACGGACTAATGTTTTCAGCGAACTGCCTCCCCTATCAACTTATCTGATGAACTACCTAGTAGAGTACTATTTATCATTCTAATAAACATTCATACATGCTTCCTTGGAAACGTGTTGTATAGAGATATGTATGCATGATGTGCACGATTGTATTGTGTTTGGTTTCAGTGAACAGACCGATAGACTGACATTAGTTACACAAGTGTTAATTTTCTTTCATATTAGTATGTAAATGGAGCATGAATAGTACCTAGCTAGTGTCTTAAATACCCACTTACTATATGTAGCTCAAGCAATGGAGTCCCTAAATATCACGAAAGGAATTCGTCGAGTTCTTTTCAGAACACTAAACACTGACAGGTATGGGTATCGCTCTTCATCAGGATGTAATATTGCAAAATTCAAATATCATTAGATAACTGTCGTGTATAGTGCTGAGCATGCAAGCAAATGTTTTCCAGGAAGCTAATGTGGACCAAGGAAATTGACACGAGTTTTGTTGGGTTCACAGAGGATGGTGCACAATGGTTAGTTGACAACACTGACATCAAGCTAGTTGGTAAGAAATTATAACCCTGATAGCATATGAATAATACTGGACTGTCTGAATGAAGCTTGGTTTTCTCTTCGTGTGCTAGTTTCCATCTGTCGGTAACTTTTTTTATCTCGATTTAGAGCTGCTGACTATCTAGGATCCTGGAACTGTGAATAATTGTTTCTTCTTTGACTTTTTGCTACTTGGTGAATCAATAAATATACTTAACTTACTGATATGGAAACTATGCAGGGATTGACTATCTATCAGTTGCGGCATTTGATCACTTGATATCAGCCCATTTGGTCTTTTTAAATAGACAAGTAAGATCACGAAGTTTCCCAGCATGTGTGCAGCATCAATGCACTATTTTACTGCAGAAAAAAATTCCATGTCAAGGCTATTATTTGTAACTCAAGGCATGCATTACATATTGCAAGTTGACAAGTTTAGCTAAGTATTGGTTCTAGAATTCCATGCCCTTGGGGGTGGTCTTTGGCTCCTTGCTTCACATTTTTGCTTCTCCAAGGAGCATTCCACTTCATGTGTAGGTGATAAACAGAATGGATTGGACATGCCATCTTAAAACCTAGTACATTTGAATCATGGAATATTTTCATATGTTCCATCAACCTGTGTTAATGACATGTAGCATCAGACCCCACGCATCATTGATTAGCTTGAATCACTGGTTGATTTGCTTACTTTGTTCTCTCAGGACATTATCCCAATAGAAGGTCTGAAACTAGACCATGTAAAAGCTGGAATATATATGCTGCACTGCTTACCTCTCAGACTGATTGGATGTGATGGCTCACCAATTAGGTGCATCCTTATCAAGTGATCACTGGCTGATACTGCTGAACATTATCTAAAGCTGGTACTGCTGAAGGCTGGCTAATGTCCTCGTGCACTTTCTGCCTCTGTATGAAAGAAAATGATGCATGCGATGTTGATATGTTGACATGCTCAATAACAAAAAAGTTCCATTGATACAATGTAAAAGTATTATGGATAAATATGTGTGGTAAGAAATATCTGCAGTAGAGAGAGTAGTCCAGTGATTCACCTGGGAATTGGCTGTATCCTTGATTTGAACTGCTATTATTCCATTATGATAATCTGTAACACGTGCCATGTATGCTAGCAATATCTATATAGTCACAGTAAGCAAAAACATCTTGCTCACTCATGGATGCAGATGCACCAGCTTTTTAGACAGGGTGTACATGCTACAAGATAATAATTTGGTGGTTTGAAATTTTACATGGATACAGTGTTGCATATATGGTCTAAGAAATCAGGTAATGGAAATTTGTCAGCAAACCATTTTGGGACTATTCACCTTGCCAGCTCAACCCTAATCTATCCCTCTTTGGTTAAGTTCGAGTTCCCTATCTCGCCGTTCTCGGACTCTGTACAGTTCTTTTGCCTCTTTCCTTTTTGTACAGTCGTTTGTTCTGTTGTTTTGTTGTTCCTTTTCCTCTTAATAATAAATTTCTTACAGTGGGCCCCCTGCTGTATTTATGATAAAAAACTATTCATCTCATCTCATATATCAAAATGCGCCTCCTCCCTCCCCCTGCCAAACCACCCACCCCAAAAGGTCGAAATTAGCTTCTTTTATTATTATTTTTACTTGAAACTTCAAAGAGATCACAAAATCAGATGATTTTTTTTGTCACAACTAACAGCTATCTGTTCTGTCAGAAGTAAATAAACTATGTTTCTCATCAATAATTTTGTACATACATGCCTGAAGCCATTGAACACAAAAAATTGCACGAGGAACTACATGCAATCAACCAAGCAGACCCACGAAGTACAAGGAATATCCAGAGGAAATGATTGCAATATGAGAAAAGCTAACTATTGCTAAAAGAATCAACTAATCCATCAATTAACCAGGACTACAGTTTTTGTCATATATGCCGAACAATGGCCAACTCTTCCATGGACATGCTCTCAATTGCAACATCCATAGCTAACATTATATTCAATAATCCATCCAGCTGGAGATTCAAAGAGCAAAGAACCAAAAGGCCATTTTCAAGGTAGTAACAGCAGGCTGTCAGACTTGCTAGTGTCTTTCTGATGGATCAGTCATATATTCAATAATCCATCCAGCTGAAGATTCAAAGAGCAAAGAACCAACAGCCCATTTTCAAGGTAGTATAACAGCAGGCTGTCAGACTTGGTAGTGTCTTCCTGATGGATCAGTCATTTAGGTTAGCAATCAAAACTCAGAGGCTGAGAGGCTTCAGTACTTTATTACATTATGCCGCAGCCACAGTTCATACATAACCATGTGGAATGCATCGTAGGAGACAGGAGGTGAATGCCACACAAAGTGTTTCTGCACCTGTATTGTAACTTAACTTGTTAGTGCAGAATTAAACTGTAATGTAATTAGGAATCTAGTTATTCAATATTTGAAATTTCAATGCTGCCAGGTGTACTGCTTTTTCGCAGAACAATGAATGCAAAGAACATAGGTGTTCAGATTCAGAATAAACTAACCTGAACTAGAGATTTATGTAATGAAACAAACTCCTCCTGTGATATAGATTTCAAGATATCCTTCAGTTGATATACATCTCTTTCCCTAAGTATAACCGCAAACTTTCTCCAGTCAAGGGCATCATTGAAAGGCAGGTCATAGTAGTCCGACAGAATAACTAAAAGGATATAGAAGAATATGTATCAGAGCAATGTAATCAGGAAGGAAGTAAATTACTCTATTCCCATAAAAAGGTAACAGAAAAAGCAATGAGATGTATTGCCAAAGTGTATACGTAGAAATACTAACCAGGAACACAACCATAGTGTATAGAGTCAGATATACGGGCACTGTTAACTTGAGAGCCACCAGGACAGATACAGAACTTGGTACGGTAAAACTGCTTCTGGTAAACTAGCTCTCCAATAGCTCTACTGATCCGATTGTTGCTGATTGCAAGCTCTGTGTCATTCTCCCAAACTCGTGCTAGGATAACCCTTATTTTGGAATTGCGATGGCCAGCCCAAAAGCCAAGAATTGTCCTGATTGAATTGCAAAACAATAAAAAAAACTATAATTAGTAATAGGCTAAGAGCAAATAGAGTTTATGATGCAGTCACTTCAGTTCTTTTTCTGAGGTGTATTTTGGTTGGGAAACGGGAAATGTGTAGATCAGTTCTTTTTCTGAGGTTTGTTTTGGTTGTTGCCTTGGGAATATAACAGTGACTAGTTTTGTGAATATTTAGTCATAAATATGATGTGTCAAAGTAAAGATTAATGAGAGAAAAAGGAGAGAAGCCATCATTAAACAACATGCAAGAATTATATTTTAATAAGGTGGGGAAAACAAGTTCACAGCTGCAATCAACTTCCAATTTTCCTATACCTAAGTGATTCTTAGCACTACATTGGAGCAATAGGCAGTGTGAAACCAAGAATGAGGAGACAACTGGGTAAGTGTGTTCCATGTAGAGTTTTCATTTGACATTTGATTATTTTTTCCAAATTTTTGTGGCATTATAGCGTCAGGCACTAGAGTACATGAAGGGCTGAGAACACTAACAGAATCTTGAAAATTCATTAAGACAAACATACCAGTTTTTCTCCACAGTAGACAGTACTTGTACTGAACAAATACTAACCTGTTCTCAATATCATTTCCTCCTTCAGGTAGGGCAAACGGCTGTAGTACTTGAGGAAGGGCAATATCCTTATGCGGTATAAAGTCAACATTATAGCTTGGCGAACATACAACTCTAATAGAATTCTTCACCATGAATGGAAGTCCTTCGAATGCTCTCACACCCACATCATGGCAGGTGACAAAGAAGTGGTCTGCTCCTAGTGTCCTGTTCCAGTAAGGATATTTGTTTATCAAACCTTCTACATAGTCCTTAACTATCAACGTCATATTCTCATATGTAGTACCCTGCAATGTCAAAATAACACAAATAAATAACTACTGTTACAAGGAAACGAGAGCAGAAATAAAAGATGTCCTCCCACCGTCCCAAATTATAAGAAGTTTTTGCATTTTTAGACACATAGCTTTTTCTATGCACTTAGATTTTATACACTGTCTATGTACATAGTAAAATCATTGTATATCTAGAAAAGCCAAATAGTCGTATAATTTGGAATAGACGGAGTACATAATAAGCATACCAACCATACAAGGCTTCCATAAAATTGAAAATGAAAATTCAACAGGTATCCTAGAGGGAGAAACAAACTGACTTGCGATTATTGTGAGACAACAAGTAAGAAACCAAGGATCTTACATCGAAGCAATACCTACTGAATCAATCAACAGCCACAGGCACACATTAATTAACATACTACAATAACCCACTGTCAAACCATTAGTCATGAGTTTTCCAAACCTTAGTGGAAGCATCATAATGCAACAAATCAAGAAACACGATTGTAACTACACTCCACATTATGCTAACCAAAAGATTCAGAATAACCTAACTCCTATGAAGCAATATATGGTATTAGCAAATCTTCTCATGTGCCACCCATTGCAAAGTGGTTTAGGAGACGCTAAGGACAGTTCAACATTAATCCATTGCGTCTAAAATACCATTAGTCCTGGGTTACAGCGCGATTAAACGAAGGATAGAGTTCAAGAGAGATAGGAAAGTCACCTTGCCGCGCATCTTGTGGGCCGATATGGGGACGAAGAAGAGGTGCGCCTGGTCGGGATCGTCGGTGCGGAACCGGCTCTCTCGGATGTTCTGGAAGAAGTAGCCCTCACTGGCGTACTTCCCCGTGAGCTTGCGAGGCGTCTGATAGAATGTCTTGGGGTCGCCGTCCGGGTAGATGTACACCTTGAAGCTCCGCTCCATCTCCGCGTACCCGCCGCGAACGCCTCCGGGGAGTGGTACACCGACGACGAGGACTGGAGCCGGAGGAGGGGACTGGATTTGTCGGCGGCGGACGCGAGCGCGGGGTCCACGGCGGGGCGGAGGGAGCGAAGTGAGAAGAAGGAGATGGAGAAGAGCGCGAGCGCAGCGAGGAGGAGGAGCGCGCGGGGAAGCGGTGAGGACGCGGCGGCGCCCGGGAGGCGGCCGGCCATCGCCGGAAGTGGGCTGGAGTGAAGTGGAGGACTCCCTGTGATGCGGGGGTGGATCGAAGGGAGTGGAGAACTTGAGGGGTTTTCTGCGAAAATAGGCGGGTCGGTCGTTGATTCGTTTTCATTTGATCTTCGTGATAATCCGTATTTCGGTTAGGGCAGCCTAAAGGTGGTTTTATACAGAAACCATTGTTATAATAAAAAAAAAATACAGAAATCACGCCTACTTTTCTATGTCATGCATAATTTTCATTATTATATGTAAAAATAATTTTATTATAATTACATACTCCCTCCAGATAGGATTTAGAAGTCATTTAGGATATGATTGTGCTTATCAAGAAGTGATTAATTAGAGATATTTTTCCTGTCTATCCCTATTAAATACCGCCGCGGTGCTCTTTATATGAGAAAATTCTTCAGCTCAAATGGCTAGTGCATTGAGGAATTATATTGGCAAACTGAGCTCGATTCCTGCACCCATTTTGTTGCTGGCTTCGTTTTGCGAGTGCGGATGAACGTGAACGACGTACGAGAGGTGAGCAGCCACGAGTATTCTGGGAACCGAGGCGCATATGGCGCGGAGTAACTGAGGATGGCAATCAATGAGACAAGGGCAACGACGTCCAAGTTCTTTGCTGTAACTCAGAACGACTTCTTTTATCGTAAGTGACAGTCTTCTATTTGATATACGGAGGGAGTACTCCCTCTATATGGGATTTAGAAATCGTTTAGGACATGATTGTACTTACTAAGAAGTGAATCAGTGATGTTATTAAATATCACCGTGAGTGCTCTCTGTACGAGAAAATTCTCTAGCTCACGTGGCTAGTGCATTAAGGCGTTATGTTGGCAAGAAAGATGAGCTCGATTCTTGGTGGCCGCACTTTTTTGCTGCTGGCTTCGTTTTGCGAGTGCAGATGAACGTGGACGACGCACGAGAGGCGAGCGGCCGCGGGTATTCTGGGAACCGAGCCGCATGTGGCGTAGAGTAACTACGGATGGCAATCAATGAGTCAAGGGCAACAACATCCAAGTTCTTTGTTGCGGCTCAAAACGACTTCTTTTACCGTAAACGAGCAGCTGGCTAGAACGTCTTTTATTTGATATATGGAGGGAGTATTTTCTTTATTATCTCATTATCATATCACTCGTGTAGACGTAGACATGGTTTCTTATCTAAAGGCTGTCTCTTTTAATTCCAAAATGCCACATCACTAATTTTCTTAGTTGAGACTATAATTAATGAGCATAGAAATTGTATCTTAGTTTCTAGGTTAGAAGTGCTTTCATGTGGCTTACGCTACTAAAAAGGAGGAATACAAATATACTTTTCTAGCGTGGGGTCTCTATTCTTCGGTTGTTATTTGGAATATAAGAAATTTAGCGAAATCGTTAGAAAACTATCGATAACTTTGTTGGTAAATACAAAATTATGGTCTGCCCCACTAGCAAAACCACATGTGCATTTAGCACAACCAATAGCTGCTGCGGTTTATAACTGCTATTTTCTTCATCATATTACTATAGTAACAATAGAATAAGCCATAGTTGCAGAGACAATAAGCCACATGGAACAGAACTATACAAGGACTTATGATGGAACATATATGACACTCTGAATTTTCATTAGCTTACTAGAATAGAATGCTTGTGCATCTTGAGCTAGCAAAAACAAAAGATCCTCCTCCCTCCCCGTGAGGAGAGAAGAATATTTACATACATCGATACAATTGGATGGAAAATGATTATAGATATATCAGTCTGTATTTAGATTTAGTTGCTAGACTAGATTCACAACACTGAACTAAGCTGCCAACAAGACTAGTGTCCATCTAGCTTGCCTTTTTGATTTTTGAAACGGGCACTTGAACTCCACCCATGAAAAAAATATCAAATACTTTATTAAAATATGTGTAGCGTCTATGTTATCTCACTATAACTTTATAGAAAACTATTGAAAACAAAAAGGTTGAAAAACCACTCCATCGTCTATGAACAAATGAGGTAAAACATGAGAAATGATATAGAAAAAAATCAATATATATTCATAAGTGGCTTAAATTTTTTTCTTAGTGTGTTAGGGTAGAGCCGAAAAAGAAAAAAATCTTTGTAAAAAGTGGATGAGATATTTTTGGGCCAAGCTGCTTGCCCAATCCAAATCTCGAACGACAAGGCTCCAAACGGGTCTATCGGATCAAAAACGATTATCCCCTTTTCCTTCGTCCAGCCTCGCACAGTTCCGCTCCGCCAGCACTTTGGTGAAAATTACGGCCACTGCCACCGCCTTCCTTATCCTGGGCGTTGGACGGACGGGCCCGAGCGAGCGACTCGAGCGTACCGCGCCGCCGCCGCCATGGTGGCGCTCGCCTCACTCTCGTCTCTCTGCCCCTGCGGCGTCGCCCGCCGCCGCGCTGCCTCCGCCTCCTCATCCACCGCCGTTTCCATCTCGTGCTGCGCCGTCGCGACCCCGTCCTCCTCAGGGAAAGGTACGCACGGCTGCTGCCATTACCTGTTCAATTTCAAAAGGCTAATTAGGATTCAGTTAAATGTTGTGTCTGCACGTGACTGCTCTTTAATGTCACCATTTTACTTTGCAAAGCATCTCGGTTCCATTTCTTCAGCAGGATATTTCCGTTTCTTCAGCTGGATATTTTTGGTTGTAATGTGATATCGGGATTCAAACACTTACCTAGGTAATATGCATTTATTGTGCCCATAGATATTCACAGGACAAGGGAACTCTCTCCTTGTGTGTGCAGGGCCCCAGGAATCTAGAACACCCCGAAGAAGGCTAAGGAAAACTGAGGGTGCCACCAAGAGCTTGGAAGATTCGGTCAAGCGAAAGATGGAGCAGTTCTATGAAGGGGTCGATGGTCCACCTCTGAGAGTGCTCCCGATTGGTGGTCTTGGGGAAATCGGCATGAATTGCATGCTTGTGGGGAACTATGACCGATATATCTTGATTGATGCTGGTGTTATGTTCCCAGAGTACGTAATCGAAACAGTATCTTTTTCCTGCTTACACTACAGTTTGGCTCCCATTATTTTTAATGATTTTCCTTATATAGTTATAATTATGTGTGTGTAACGGCTTAAGTGTTTTTTTCATCCTGAAGTCCACATGTGTGAAAAAATTGTATGCAAATGCCTCATAATCATTTCTATTGTATCATGCTGCTGGATAACTAATTAGCAATTAGCATTTTTATGCAGTTCTGTGCTTTGTCTCAAGTAAAGTTCCTGCATAATAGAAAGTCATGTGTATGAGCAAAGGGCTAGAGTAAATAAGTCTCTTGTAGTCTATGTCTGTCACACTGCCACATGAGGACTAAGAATTTTCTGCACATTATAGATGTATTCTGTATAAATTTACCTTAGCACGTATGCTGATTTTCACTGAATTCGAGCCTGTTTAAAAATGTGTCAGTTATGATGAGTTTGGTGTGCAAAAGATTATCCCAGACACCACGTTCATCAAGAAATGGAGCCACAAAATCGAAGCAGTTATCATCACGCATGGCCATGAAGATCACATCGGTGCGTTGCCTTGGGTAAATAATTCTCCTGCTTCTTGATTAAACCATTCCAATCATGTTTGCTTGGCTATGATCTGCTACACACTTTACTTACTTTAGTCACATGCAAACCAACAACCCTTTGCTGAGACACAGCTCCTTCTACAGTCTAAACAGTGGAAAGGAGAATTTACTGTACTTGTTTGAAAGTTAGATGTTTTGTGTACATGCTAGTTAATTTGTTACCTGCTTGTCCCTTTGTTGAATTTTTCGTGTAATTTACAGAAACATTGGATGGGTATTCTTTTTTTTTTATTGGTTTGAAATGTTGTAGCACATAATTCATGATATGTAGTGGTCCAGAGCATTTATGCTGATGCTAATCTAGAACATGGACTACTGTAAAATTCTCTCTTTATTCCTAAATTGGTCTCTATGAAAAAATATGCGGACCGGTGTCCCTACAAAAATTGTAGTTTAGACATAGTAAATTAGTAATACTATGTACTTGTTATAAAAAGTTCTCTCATGCTATTATACTTCTACTAATATACAAGTAGAAAAAGGCCAAATGTGATTATTAGATATTGTGCTAATGTCCTAAATGGAATATATTTTTGAACAAAGGTAGTAGGAAACATCCAAATTCTTGTTTTAGGTAGTCTAGATTTCCCATTTGTAATCAATGATCAACATTATAAAGTTGACAGCTGAGTCATTTGTGATATCACATGATGTGGCAGTGAATAATCCATTATTCGCAGCAGCGGACTTCATTCCCCTAATAGCATGGGTTAAGAAACTCAGAATCAGATCAATTTCAGATGAATCCAACAAAATGCACCATCAATGCAATGGCACCTTTATATTGTTTGTAAACATGAATATTTTTTTCTTTCTTGAATCTGTAGGAGAGCTCTGCGTCACTTTGGACAGGGCTTGTCCTATTAAAGCTGTGTTGGTTATGTGGCTCTAGTACTAGTAGCAGTCCTTAGATCCTGGGTTCGAGTCCCCATGGGAGTGAATTTCAGGCTGGGGTTAAAACAAATCCCCTCGTCTGTCCCATGCCAAACAGGTCTAAGACACAGTCCGGGTTGTAGTCGTTCTCACATGGGCTACAGTGCTGTTGTGTATGGTTGGGGCAGGGTTCGGGGATTTTCTCAACCTGTGTGAGAAGGTCTTCATATGTCCACTACTACACTGATGTTTCGAGAATTCCTATCTCAAAATGGAAGTACTTTTACATTAAAAAAATATATGGAAGTACTTGACATGGTATCTGGATATTTATTTTTGCGGAGAATGTGATATCTGGAAATTATGCAGATCTTTGTAATCTATTGCACTGAATTTCTATCTGTATTTGGATTTTGGAATTATCATAAGCTCTTATTTCCCTTAATACATTTTTACTGTTGATAGGTCATTCCAGCACTCGATTCAACAACACCGATTTTTGCATCATCTTTCACCATGGAGGTAACACTGAAAATTGTTTTGATTGCTAGTCACATCATGTTGCCATTTTGCACTGTTGAATGACCTGCATAAAATTTTTTAGATCTACGGAATTTTGAAATGCATTATTGATAATTGGACAGCTAATAAAGAAGCGTTTGAAGGAGTTTGGGATCTTCCTCTCGTCCAGGCTTAAGGTTTTAAGAATTAAAAAGAGATTTCAGGCTGGACCTTTTGAAGTCGAACCCATCCGTGTAACTCATTCAATTCCTGACTGTTGTGGCTTAGTGCTTCGCTGTGGTGATGGCATAATTTTCCATACTGGTGACTGGAAAGTAAGTTAGGTCAGCAATAAGTGAATACTAGATTTTATGTGCTTTTGACTATTTTGTATAACTTTATTATTTTCTCTTGTAGATTGATGAATCACCAGTGGATGGAAAAGTTTTTTGACCGACAAGCATTGGAGGAGCTCTCCAAAGAAGGTGTTACTCTTGTAAGTCGATCCAATATCTTGTGCATATGGATTACTTTTGTTGCTAGAATGAAGGTCATTGACTTCGGTTGCACATGTTATCCGGCTTCAAAGATGCACTCATGCAGCTATGAAGTATGAACCTATTAAAAGACTATTGATAGTTGTGCAATATCAATAGACTAATGAAATGTTCACCTAGGTCTGACCCATTATAGTATGAGCAGTTCTTTGTTGATATGTTCCTGACATTGCTTCTTTCTTCTTTTTCCTCCAATACAAGATGATGAGTGACTCAACAAATGTTCTATCCCCTGGAAGATCAATCAGCGAATCTGTTGTTGCTGGTTCATTGTTGCGACATATTTCGGAAGCAAAAAGGAAGAGTAATTACGACACAATTTGCCTCAAACATACATCGAATTGGGAGCATCAAAGCTGCTGCAGACTTGACTGGTCGAAAAATGGTAATCTTTTGATATTTGACAGTGTATTACTTTACTATGTTCAATTTCGATGATGTTTTAACTAGTTTGTTGTTTTGATGGGCTAGAACAGGTGTTTGTTGGAATGTCACTCAGGACATACCTTGAAGCTGCTTTCAAGGATGGAAAGGCACCACTGGATCCATCAACCTTGGTATGCAGCAACTTTATTAGATTAGTTAAATGTTCTTTGTGTTTATTGCTATTGTGATGCTACAAATGGTGCAATATTTTTAATGGGTTTTTTTTCCTTTTGTGATACATGCAATCGATATGCTAGTATCGACATATGTTGACATCCTTTGTGAGATTTGTTTCTGCATCCTTTTATAATCTATACTTTTATTAGCTTGAGCTATCCACTTTACCTTACACATTATCATATACCTTGTAAAGGAAAATATATACAGAAGTCATTGGAGTTCGCTAAAGGTGTTTGATTGCTATTTGCTTCAGGTTAACGTGGGTAGGTGGCAATTTAATACTGGTCGAAAAGTAGTTCCTTTGGGTACACAGATCCTTGAGCACATCACATTCAAATAGTTGAGTGCTAGTAGTCTGACAGCTTATAGAGTAACTTGATGCTTCATTTGGGTTCATAGATCTTTTAGCCAATCATATCAGACGGTTGATTTCTAATTGCAGCATAATTGATTCTTGATTGTATTTATCCAGGTTCATAGCTTTCTATTTGCCATAACATTCGCCAGCGATTCAGTGTTTCCTACTTTGTTAATGGCCAGCAGATCCTTCGATGTCCTGGCAAAAATGTATGCAATCAATTTTTGTTTAAATATCCTGCTACTAGCAGGTACCATCTATGGGTTCCTGCTGGGAGGACTTGACTTTATTTGATGCAAACATATAATGAAACAATTGCAATCTCAGTTGTTGTGTACAAATGCTTAGGTGCATTAAATGATTATGTAATAGTCTGACTTGATGGTTGAGTTATTTTGATATTACGATAGTTTACCTTAAATTGACGTCAACACGTAGATATGCTACATGATTTCCCTGTCGGCACAATCTTTTGATATTTGCATATTATGATGTTACAGAATGTAGTCTTTCTAATTGCATAGTTGAAACATCCTGCAGGTCAAGGCAGAGGACATGGATGCGTATGCCCCTAAAGATCTTTTGGTCGTCACTACGGGTTCACAAGTAAGACATACATGCTATAGGCCTGAATTTTTCAAATGCTCCCATCAGCCACCTTAAAACTCTTGCATCTCTGTATTCAACTTTGCCAGGGGAGCCACGTGCAGCTCTGAATCTTGCATCTTATGGGGGAAGTCATGCTCTTAAACTATCAAAAGAGGATGTCCTTCTTTATTCAGCTAAGGTATTCCTATATATCCTTCACTTTATTTTCCTGATAGCTTCCACAATATTTGAGATTAGTAACATGGGAGGTGTTATACATGTTAGCTATCTAGGCCTGTTTTATATTGGTTAATGGTTATGTATTCACATAAGTGGGTTCTCTTAATGCTGGCAACTGTATTGAACTAGACATGCTTATATTATGAAGAAAATTATTTTTACATTTGAAGGCTTGTACAAATTATTATTTGCTTTTAATCAAGACAATACCGAAAAAATGACACCAAATGTACTAGTAGAAGTGGAAAACATTGCAAAGTAATTTACCCTTTATGTATGATACTGAACATGCTAGTGAAAAAAAATCTGGAAATAGTTTTGTATTTTTTTCCTTAATCTTTAGAATCATTCCAGAATGCGAATGCCTCCTTTCACAAAAAAAAGCCTTTTCTTTTGGAAGTTAGCATTGCAATTTATTGTCCTGCATATACTTTTCTTTTCAGGTTATTCCTGGAAACGAGACACGGGTAATGAAGATGATGAATCGTCTCTCTGATCTTGGCCCAAAAATTATCATGGGTAAAGATTCTGGCCTGCATACCTCTGGGCATGCCTACCGAGAGGAGCTGGTAAATTTTCGTTCTCCTTGTTTTATGGTGTTGTGATGTTGCCTTAAGAGATGACGGGCCTTTGATTTATTATTTGCAGGAGGAAGTTCTTCGGATTGTTAAACCACAACATTTCTTGCCTGTTCATGGCGAACTCCTTTTTCTCAAAGAACATGAATTACTTGGAAGATCTACTGGCATAAAGCACACAACTGTAAGTAATCTCAGTAACTTGGTGCTCTGGATTTGTATGCCAAGGGAGAGAATATATGCATGTTTCTTAGTCTACAGTGGCTATTGAATTTCAACAAACACTAAGAACTGTAGGGCCGTTCTGCTATAGTAGTATTCACAAAAGAAACTTGTTTGATCTGTATTTTTTTTATCAAATTCCAAGTATTATTTGCATTGCCATAATATAGCAAAGCTATATAGCATTGGTAGGGTTCTTACTTCTTAGATTGCTACTATAATTGTAGGTAATAAAAAACGGAGAGATGCTTGGTGTGTCACACCTAAGAAACAGAAGAGTTTTGTCCAATGGGTTTGTTTCATTAGGGAAGGAGGATCTTCAGGTGAACCATTTATTTTATACCATCGTTTTTTTTTCTGTCTTTCACAGCTATGATGTCTAACATGACATATGATATTACAGCTCATGTATAGTGATGGGGATAAGGCTTTTGGTACATCCACTGATCTCTGCATTGATGAGAGACTAAGAATTGCATCTGATGGCATTATTTTTGTCAGGTAGTTTCTTGTACAGTTTTGGAGTATTTCTAGGTTATCTTCAGCAGAAATTTCTCCTCATGTGAATGAGAGTGATTTATGCTGAGCTTTGTTATAGTCAAAATGGTAAAACTATATATAGTGTTGTTCGGTGCATCTAAACATTTTACATGTTATTCCTTTGCAGCATGGAGATCTTCCGACCTCAGAAGGAAAATGGTTTAGCACAGTCAGGTTTGAAAGGAAAATTTAAGATTACTACAAGATGTCTGTGGCTTGATAATGGAAGATTGTTGGACGCACTCTACAAAGCAGCTCATGCTGCATTGTCAAGCTGTCCTGTGAATTGCCCACTTAGTCACATGGAGAGGATGGTTGCTGAAATCTTGAGGAAAATGGTACGGAAGTATAGTGGGAAGAGGCCTGATGTCATAACAGTTGCTACGGAGAACAGCACCGCAGGTTTCTCAGAACACCTCGATGCTAAATCATCTGGAAGTTTTGGACCTTCCTCAGCTACTAGCCATCTGAGCCGGAGTCCAGCTTCGAGTCTTGAAGGCAGTTATAAAACACACCCGGACAACCCAGAGGTGGATGCTGAAGGTACGCTTACAAACTGTGTCTTATGAATTGCTCTAATTCTGTATTATCTTTGAATAAGGGTGTTGCATAGCATGTCTTGAAATTTTAGACTGGTCTGCAGGGCTGGTGTAGTCCTACACTCAAACTAGCATCAAGTGTCTCATTTTGTATTGACTTTTTACTTTTTCTTTAATTCATAAGGCTGTGCATTGTTCTATGCTTTTCTTGTCTGATACTGTGTTGACCCTGTCCCTACTTTGTTACACAGAAACCCTTCCAGAGGCCGTGAGAACACCCGATGGTGCAACCACGAGCTCCAATGGTGAAGCATTCTTTTCTTCAGATTTACACCAGCCTAAAACATTGGAGCATTTTTGGGAGTCATTCAAATCCCCTACAGCTGTTAAAATTGCACGAATTGTTAATGGGGGGAACAAACAAAATCTCGGCAAGATTGGCATAATGGGCAAGGACTCATCAATCCAGTCAGCTCCTGCTCCGGTTAAATCTTCAAAAAAGAACAAGTGGAAGCCTGAGGAAATTAAGAGCTTAATACAGATGCGTGGTGAAATGAATGAGAAATTTCAGAGCGTGAAAGGAAGAATGGTTCTGTGGGAGGAGATTTCTGATACCATGCTGAACCAAGGAATAAGTCGAACACCGGCACAGTGCAAATCTCTATGGACATCGTTAGTTCAGAAATATGAGGTTAGGGATCATTCTGTTTCTTCTGAGTCTCATAGAATCATTGAAGCAAGTACAGAAGGCTGTTTTGCTCGGTCTGTAGAATGAAGCAAGATAGCTCTAACATGTACTTCAGATTGCGTTGCAATATCTGACCATATTAATTTTCTCGTTGGCAGGAAAGCAAGAAGGGTACGGAAAGCATGAAGACGTGGCCGTATTTCTCGGCCATGGATAGGATTCTATCGCAGCAAGGGGAAATGGCAACCAAAGGATAGAAAAGGCTGTATGTAGCTTAGTGGTAGGAATTTAGAACATTAATGATGTCTTGTAGCTGAGCCATGATGTCTTGTAGTTGAGCCCAGTCAATCTAGTGATAATATAAGTATTGGGATCAGATTCCCTTGTTTTGAGTAAAGATAGACGGTAGCACAAGATCGAGTATTTGAGATGCCTCGACTGGCTGGGAAATGGGGCTTCAGGGCCTTGTCAAGCACAGGTTGGCTAACAGTTACTGTACCGTGGACTCCATGAGTGGGGTTAACGATTGAGCTTCACGAGCCACACCATTGTTTTGGTTCTGTGTACGAACGTACGTGTACTTTTCTTCACAGTGCCTGACTAGTGCAGTAGTGCATACGATGTTTTAATGAGCTAGTGTCCATGTGCATCAATGGTCCATATAGCTAAGCTGGGCAGGCGAGAATATTGTCGCGAGACACTGGTCTGTTGACCGCCAGCCTCAGCCACCTGATTATTATTGTTCGTGTTGTTGTCCAAAAAAAAAGACAAAAAAAAAAACAAATCGAGACGTGAGACACGTGTTTTAGCTTTTCTAGATACACCGGACCAATTTTTTACCTAAAAATACAATGGTCCAAATTACTTTCTTAAGTTTGCTCTCTGTCTAAAAGGAAATCAAGGAGTAGGTTTTAATTAAAAACATTCTTCCTTCCAAATTCGTTTGTCCAAAAGAGAACTCTTTTCTCTTTTAGTAAATGAATCATCAAGCAATTCTTATATGAATAACCCTTGCCTCATGTTTAGCTTTATTTAAGACACAACCTTTATGGCTCTAGTATGGATCTAACGTTTTAATTGAACTGGATTCATAGGATCGCAACAAGATAATTTCTATCATAAAACCACTATAATTTTTTGTTTTGTTTTTATAAAAAATTAAAAATAGGCAAGCCTCTAAACTAACACTTGGTTTAATTTGAATTAGTCCAATTTACCTCTCAATAAGATTTTTTCTCCATGTATAAGTGAAGTTTAAATTTTAAATTTTGTGAGGTGTTAAAATACATTTTTCAGCATGCTTCATTTTTTTTGTGTTTCTAGTGTATTTATTATTAGATATCCTAACCTGTCAAAATATCGATAAAAAATTATGATATATTTTTTTAACAAACTATAGTGTTATCTATCACCTCACAAAATTTGAAATAAATTATTAAGGGTGTTTTCATCATATGCTTCATTTTTTGTATTTCTAGTGTTAATTTATTATTAGATATCCTAAAAATCAAAATATTAATAAAAATATATGATGTATTTTTTAACGTAAATTATAGTGTTGTCTATCACCTCACAAATTTGAGATTAAAACTTAACTTGAATATAGTGAAACAAAAAAAAAAAATAGAGGAAAATATATATGATATTCTGAATTTACATTTGCTCGCTAGCATGGAATTCTTGTGCATCTTGAGCTAGCAAAAGCACTCCTTCCTGAAGAGAGGAGAGAAGAATGCTTTCATGGATCAATGCAATAGAACGAAAAAAAATGATTCATACATGTACAGGCCTATGTAAATTGTTTATAAATAAACTATGTTCAGGTTCAGTTTCTTTTTTTTTTTAAACTCAGTTGTTGGATTCACGTCGGCGGAAGTAGAAGAACAACGCCGTGCATGCCGCTGACTGCATACGGGAACATGGTCCAGATACCCTGGTTACAGGACAAAACAAAAACAATCATGATCTGATCAGAAAGCGGAGCAGCGAGAAAGGAGTTGGGAAGGAGCGTGAGAGACGCCGAGAGGTACCACAGCAGCTGCTACACTGGCGAGGGCGACCACAGGCCGCTCTCGGAGGACAAACCCAACTGCTAACTGCAGCAAAGCACCACTTGTTTTGTCACAGAGCAGAGAACAGAACTTTCAGAGAAAGAATGAAAAACCAAAGGCCGGTTTACCTGAATAGGGAGAGTAAATAGACAACCAAAACAAACTCCTGCGAAGAAAAAGTCTGCTGATATACCCTGTTTATAACAGCCAAAGCACGTCATTGACAGATTTGTGAGCAATAAAGTATTCGGTAAGTCACAGAGTTAAGCAAATTGACTAACCAATGCTCCAGCAAGAAATGCTGTAGGATTCCGAACACCAATTGAAAATCGTTCAACTGCAATAAACAACATTGACATTAATAACTTTAGTTTTAAGTAGTACTGAATTTTTCTTATTGCAAATACTGAACAAACTTAATCATCTAATTTTCCTTCGAAGCTCCTTTTACTCCAAGCTACACATGCTTGAGAAAAAAAAACACTGAGAGTTCAGATGTATACCAAAGCCAATTAGGTTCCCATACTTCTGTACTGCTCGTGATATGCTTAGTGCTTTCTCCTTATCAATTCCAATCTAAAAAGGAGGACTGCAATTAGAGTCATTCTTATGCCAAGAATGCTGTGTCGTAATTTTGCAAATATGAAGATGTATACTTCTTTGTTTTCTTTCTTTCTTGGTAAATAACTTATCAGTAATAAATAAGATAAAGTGAGATAAATCCCTACTTCACACCTTGCTGCTTATGTCTTCTGATGCTCTAGTTTGCCTGAAGAGTTTCCCTAGATAGAATGGGATCATGTCGCTAATACAAACACCCCTGCATGTATGGGTGAGTTTAACATAATAGAACACAGTAGTAGTTACAAACAAAAGCCACTGTAGTCTACAGACCAAGGACAGAGGATGCACACACCAGTAAATCCATAGCACTGTGGAGACTATATAAGATGCATTCGCTGAGAATGATGTAACAAGAGATTGCCAAGTTCCATCCAAACAAAGTGTTCGTGCTAAAGAAATTCCAGCCTACATCAGGAGGGGAAAAAAGACTGCTTATCAACTGAAACAAATGGTAGATGAATACACATATATAAAGTTGTTGTATTTGATGTCTGATTGCATGTGGAAAATAAAGTTAGGAACTTAGTTGGGCATGGTCACGTTGAAGGTACCAGTATAAAGGACAGACCCAAACATTTAAAGCTTCTTCACTGATAAACAGTCCAAATCCAGCAGCCACGAGCAACCAAAAGTAGACCCACCTGAAGAAATGTTTATACGTGATCTGATATATTAGGGAAATGATGCAAAAATGAAAGAGGACTAGATTCATGGCTACCGAGTTAAACATAACTTTTTATTTGTTGACCTATGTGATTCATGAATTTTCTGCAATCCTCAGTTAGAAAATACCATAGATAGAATTGAGATTTTTTTTTTCTTGAGAAATTTGTCCCTAGTAGCTCTGCACTCATTTAGCAATGCTATCCTTGATATTTCGTGGTAGAAGCTATTGGAGTAGTTTTGTCAAATATAACTTGATGAGTGTGGTTGAGATACCTCCGCAAAAGAGAAATGTACTAGAAATTCTACAGGAAACAACAGCGCTTGCCGAGACATATTCTAATTAAAATATACTAGAGTACACCACAGACCACACATCTTAAATGCCAACTTGCTAAGCAATCTAGTCAACAAGAACAGGGAATGAAAAACAGCATTAATCCATGGATACACTTGTTTGCCTCAACTCACTAGCCAATTTGCAATTGGCTGGCAATCACCAAAGTCAATATTAAAGAACAGGATCAAAGAAAACAGAGTCATATAATTTGTAGGCCCCTAAACTTGTCAGAGAGGAAATGGGTAATATGATGTTTGTTTAAAGCATTGACCTAACACTACTATGGGGAAGATATGCATGGATAAGCAAGTGTAGCTCTATAATTTAGTGTTTAATCCACAATCTAACGGATGAAGCAGGGTAACTGATTACAGTCAGCAGAGAAACAAGTAGTCTGTATCTCACAAACCACAAAGATAGTACACATAGCCAAATTGACATACCCTGGTGTGTATTCTGGAATTATGACTTTCTTCCCAAATAGAGAAAACGTATATCCGATGGTGGCAGCTGCTGCATCAGACTGCGTGGAAGCATCAACTATCTGTGGCAGACTGAAAGAAGGGCCTGACGAAGGCTCTTTCATGACCAGTGAAATCACAGTGACCGTGGCTGCAATACCGATAGCAACTGCCACTTTTGCAAGGAGTGAAGCACCTGGGGTGGTAGATTCTACTTCCACTCTATCAATAACCTCATTTAGATCTTCGCCATTGGAAGAAGGCCCTGCTCCAGACACTGATGCTTTTGCAGTCCGGGAGACCAAGCAGAATAAGTTGCGCAAACTGTTTCTGTTCACAAGAATATAAAGTTATCTCATGTAATGATCACATTGCATTGCATATAGTAGTAAACTCCACACCACAACCCACCCCCCCCCCCCCCCCCCCCACACCCCCCCCCCCCCCCCCCCCCCCCCCCCCCCCCCACACACACACACACCCACACACACCCACAAAGCGCCAAGTACCACCATTCTTTAAGTAGGCTGCTGAATGATGCAAATCTAGCCGATGCTATTATTAGCATGCCACAGAGGCATATATTCCTGAATTGTACAGGAAGTACCAGAAATCCAGAGGGAATTTCAGAAGAGATTACAACTGGGTGTTAGTGAGTAGTAGTCGCAAAATCATGACAATAGTACCGTTCAGTGAGTATCCCGTGATCCAAATAAACAAGGGAAAGGAAAAATCTCAGCCATTTGGACACCCAGGAGAAAATCTGCACAACCTCATTGCCCCCACCCACACCCAGATCGTTCCCACCGGAAGAGGCTCCAGAAGCACCTAACCTCTTAATGCGACCGCGTGCTACAGCTCCGGCGGGGAAGGTGGCGCGGCGGCGGGGCCGGGGAAGAGGAGTCCGCAGCGGTGGAGGGGACCCGAAGCGCGTGGCGACCCTCGCCATGGGAGGCGGTGGCGTGTGTAACGGCGGCGGTGTGTGTGGCGCCAAGCAGGCTGCTGACTGCTCTGCTCCAGTGGGTGTGGCCCGTACGAAATGGAATATGCTCATGTTACAGAAGCTTCTGAACTCCGACAGGGAACTCTAAGTCCTCTGAAATTTCACCCTTCTAATCTAGGCCTAGTAAAACAGAAACCGCGACAGAATTTTTATTTCGTTTTTTTTTTTTTGCGAATTACAGAATTTTATCTCAGGCTAAGAACAAAAGAAAATGGAATATGTTGATGCGTTGCTGCAGTGCCACTGGTGCACTGTGCACACGAGATCGCTTACGCCCTGTTACAACTCTTTTTCAACGCTGTCAGCTTGTTATTTAGCTGTAAATGTCAAAGTCGTGAACCACACGGAACCAAAGATTTTTCTTTTTTCAGACAATAAAAAAGACCAAAATACTTTTCTAAGTCCATCTATGTCAAATAAAATTTTTGCTAATCTGAAAGGCTAAAGCTGAATGAAAATGCCCGGTTTTTGTGTGGACACAAAAAATGTCAAACGACTTGGGTAAACGAATGAAACTGGCCACATGACCCTATATGCAAACTTTACAAGAACGCCCCTAAGAACTTAGTACACTTGTGCTAAGATGGTATTGTTACAAAAGAAGTATGGACACTATCAGAAACTGCTTTAACCCAGGCTCAAAAAGAAACTGGTTTAACCTCTACAAAACGTCTCGGAAGGTGGCTCCTTCTACAATTACCGGAGGAAATGGAATATTTAGAAGGAACCGAACCAACAACAAGAGCTACAACCTTTGCAGTTCGCCCACTTGATCAAAGATGGTAATCACCAATTCAATTTGGCAATGGAACAAACCAACGAGTTGGGCTGAACCTCCTATTATGTTTCTATTAGTCCTGATCTTCCTAGTGCAGTTAGCTGGTTGTTTCTTGTATTTATTATTCCTCTTGTACTTTCTGTTTTCTATCGTCTAATATAATTCGCGGTAAAGCTCCTGCCGTTCTTAAAAATAAGTTTGTCTATGTCTGGATAGGAATAGGCCTCTAAAAATTTTTCTATTTCATTTGGTTCAATTTAATGAGGTCTTTTTTCTGCGTTTAAGTTAGATTTTATTTCCAAATTTTTGAGCTATCAATGGTCATCCTAAGTTGTTTTAGAAAACTACATTATAAGTTATTCATCATTAGGATGCATACATTTTTTTTTTGTGTTTCTAGTGTTAATCTGTTATTACTAGCTATCCTAACCTGTCAGATATTGATAACAACTTATGATGTAACATACGTGTTATCTATTACCTCATAAAGTTTGAAATTAAAAACCAACTTAAACGCAGGGAAACAGGAAACATAAATATTACTAAGACATAAATTGGAAAAATTGAAATACTTGAGGAAGTAAACCGAACCAAACGTTATTAGTTCGGAATTATTTCAACATAGACTAAAAATTTGGTTAGTAATTTAGACTTCTTCAACTGGAAAAAAAAGAAGACTGTCAGTAGCATCCAATCATTAATTGGTGCAGGGTAAAATTTTTCTGATCTGTACTTATGTGCAGGTTCATGACAATTTTATATCTATTTAAGGAACATTATGTTACAGCATGTTTGAGGATGTAAGAGGGGAACACAGAGAGCACAAGAAGGAAAACATGTGGGAGTACAATGGAAGAAGGATCAGTGCAGAAAGGTGAGGGACAAGAGGGCAACGATGCCGGCCCACAAGAGGCCGTTCCCCGCGTTGGAGCTGAACGCCGAACTATCGTCAGCCGCTTTCGGCGCCGGCGCGTCGGCGGTGATCACAGCTTTAACTGGAGGCAGCGGCGGGTCCACGACGTCCCTGGGTTGGAGCAACGGTGCCGGCGCTCCTGCTGGAGCCAGCGCCCCGCGGGCTGCCAGGTTGACCAGAGCGCCAGGCTGTGCAGGCAGGATCGAGTAGCTCAGGTTCAGCTTCATGTCACTGCATGGACTCCCTGCACGCAGTTCATACATACATAGTAATGAATGGTTCATTCAAAGCTTTTAAATTTGTCTGAAAACAAAAAGACATGCACATTTGTATATATATAGCTGCATCATCTGAAATATTTTGTGAGAAATGCATGTTCACGCTGGCTGTCAGGCAGGCTATCAGATAGACAGATACTCACTGAAGTAGGCAGCAGCAGTGTGAGGGTAGTCCGTGACGAGCCCATCGGCCACCAGCGCCCACGTGTAGGTAGCGATCTCCACCGTCGGGTCAGCGAAGAAGTCGAAGCCGAGGTTCATGAACTCGTTCTTGAGCACGCCGATGAACACGGTGAGGTTGGCGGCGCGTAGGCTGTCGACCGTGTCGGTGAAGTGCGTCATGAAGTAGCCGGTGATCTGCGCCACCGAGTTCCGGTTGATCCTCACCGTGTCCGCGAACTTCTTGATGTCATCCAGCGACGGCTTGGAGGCGCCGCTGATCTTGGCCTCGATGTTGAGCACCTTCCTGAAGGACGTGAACTTCTTGAATGCCGCCAGCACCGACGAGTCATCGGACTGGATGAACACCTGCTGCTTGGTCTCCTTGTCGTAGCCCGATTTGGTCAGCGCGCTAGACACCGCCTCCACCACGCCGATCCCTCTTTTGGCGAGGTATGGAGCATGCTGCATGTCATGAGTGTGCATCATCGGCCACAAGAACATAGGTTTTTTGTGTGTGAAACTGAAAAGACAGACAGACCGAAAGAAACGAACCACCCTAAGGTAGGACGAACTGAATGCTTAATTATTTCTTACCTCTATTTCGATCAGTATACCGGTGATGTTGCTGGCCTTGGCCAAGTCTAAGAACTGGAGCAAAGTCATCAACTTGCCGGCATTCTTCGCTAGAGGATTTCTTTGCAGGCCGGCCTGAGCAAACGGAGAGATGAGGGCAGCTGCTCAGATCAAGAGGGGGGAAACGGTTGTCAGTCAGTGGCTTAAGAAATATGACATGACATTGTGGGGGGGAAAGAAAAATTAAAACTATATATGAACAAGCAAACAGATCGATGTTCTTCACATACGCTTCAAGGTTGCGATCTCACTCCATGTCAGATCGAACGCGTAAACGCCAGGCTTGTTCTGGATCTCTTGGACAGTTGAGGCTTTGGACGCAAAAGCCGTGGCCGCGGTCGTGGAGCTGGAGATATCAACGGAGTGCATGCAGAAGGCCGTTCCGTCTTTTGACATCTGAACCGTGCAATCTATAATGTCAGCAGCATCTTTGATCGCCTGCTGGTAGGCAAGATCTGTGCTGCCGGCATAGACGCCACTCGCGCCGTTGTGGGTGATGATCAGCGGCCTGGTGTCATCTAAATTTGTGCAGGCGAATAAGTACTCAACGACGATGATGACAAACCTACAAATGACAGCGTGATAGTAGGAACAATTATAGCTGAGTATGAGCTTACTTCCAGGAGGTGGTAGAGGATTGGCCTTAGTATGAGCCAAGCAAGCTGAAAAAAAAAAAGCAAAAACCCTTGAGAGTTTAAAAGGAGAGGAGGGGGGGGTGATGGATGGTAAGCTACTACGGAGTAGCACACAGGGTGCAGGTTTTCTATCATGTACTGTACAAAGCAACATTAAAAAAAAAAATCAGGTTTACTCCATGGACAACAGTTTTAGCTCCTTCCAATTCCAACATTGAATAATTCTTACCAACAGCTCCTGATGCGGTGGGCGGGAAGTCCGTGAGCAAACCGTCCACAGAGAAGTCTGGATTGTCTATGAACTGCAGGTACTCTGCACTGGGATCATAGCTGTAGTTGTAACTCAAGACGATATCATTGGCAAATCCGGATGCATAGACTTCCAGCCCGAGGGCATGAGCATCTTTGACCAAACTGGTGGATGGCGCCAAGTACTCATTTTGTTTCATTGGCCAGATGAATGTTTTTGGCACAAGAATCCCAACTGCAAATTCCTTGACGGATTTTAGATCTTTCAGAAGTTCCCCATATGTTTTCTTGGTTGAAGGCTCCTCGATGTCTTCATTGAGAAACCGGAAGATAAGCTTTGTCTTGCCTTTCTTGAGCTTCCCACCAATGCTTTTCAAGAATTCAATCTCTGGCGAGGAGATGTAAGAGAGGCTATCTTTTGGTAGTGCTAATATATAATCTTCGCTACTTAATTTGTGCTCCAAAAAGAATGAATTGTACTGCAAAAGTGAACAAGTTGTGTTACAAGCTAGATGCATAAACGTTGAAATAAGAAAAAAAAAACAAGACTCCTGAATCGTCTGGAATCGCATTTACCTGTACATTAAGCCATATTTGAGGGGGCTGGAGTTCAATGACTTCATCAAGCGTGTACATCCGCAAGGAGGCATCAAATGTGCTCGGGCGCGAAAAGATGTTCTGGACCACTGAGGGATTACCAAAGCAAAGCATGTCAAGCCAGTACAATTATGACAGGAAACTAATACTTCAAAATGGTTAGTTCCGTCTTAATTTTCTCCCCCTTTATTTTTTTTTGGCAAAACGTCATCCATATGGAGCAGAAATCGAACACTGAATGTTCAGTTAGGAAGTAATCAGAGGGTTCTTTTCTGCTTACATGTGACGTTCTGCGCCAGCTGTTCTGCGGTGAAATCTAGAGCGAAAAAGCCATGGACATCTTCTCCGTGCATCTTGTATGTCTTTGCCATCTTGGGGAAGACCTCAGAGACAGTCGTCGAGTTATCAAGGGTCAACCCTGTTTTGCAGAAGCCTACACGGTCGCTTGACAATTGTAGGTCACACAACACAACGACATCAGGCAAGCTGATAGGCAAGGCAAACTGGTAGGCAAACTGGCTCGAGTCAGGAAACAAGCCAGAGAATCCTCCTCGAGCTATGACTTGAGGGGGACCACCTGTAGGATGACAGCAATAGCATTAGCAGCTAAGCGACATGGCACTGCAATTGTACAAACAGAAGACTTGAAACTTGATAAGTGACAGAGCAGACATTGCAATAGAAAAATCAGCAAATCTCTGTGGCAAATGTTGATTGATTGAATCCTGATAAGTAAACAAGAAAAAGAGAAATGTAAAACACGATACCGCTAAGAGTCTGCCATTTTGGCCCTGCTGGAGGTTTCACAGCAGCATTGGCTCCATGAAGCAGTAAGAGGATCAAAAACATGTGAGGATAGCTGGCTCCCATTTGGTCAGGAGGAGCACCCTACATTACAGCGCAAATTTGTGAGCTCCTGAAAAACACAGTAACAAGTGATCTGCTACTTTCTCTTTTGAGAGGAAAGAGAATCAAAAGGTACTTCAGGAATCCAGAGAATAACAGGAAACAAAGACCATGCATTCATAAAGAAAAATGTAAGCAGTGTAAAATAAATTTTAAAAAAAAGAACGGAGAAGAAGTCTACTAACGTTCAATGAACATGATTAATTGGTTAAGGGGAGCGGTGACCTTGCACCGCACATGAAATTTCAGACAAATCTAAGCAAAAGTTTGAAACACAAAGATTTCAGGAGAGAAACATACCTCACATGAAACTCCAAGAAGAAAATTGACAGAAGCTGTTCTCCGGCCCCACCGAGGCTAAGGTCCGCAGGCACTCTATATCAGATTGTGGAGAGGAGACAAAGGAGGAGGTTTCCAGACAAAGAAAAACCTCCTAAAATTAGATGCCTACTGAATGACGGCCACCATTCAGCAGGCTTAATTTAGAGCTCCAACTCATAAAAACCACCTGTTCCGTGTGCTACTTTCCCCAAAGGGGAAAATGAGAGGCGTGATGTCTCACGTACTGCATCCATCTTGCTGGGGGCTGGCTGTTTTCATTGGGGGGACAATTTTTGACATTTGAAACAGAACTAGTCATTGCTTTTACTTTTGTAACCTATCGCTTATAAGTTGTAACGGCAGTTTTTTTTCCCTCCCTGCTAGTTGAAGAAACAAAGACAGCATTAAGAACAGCACAGTTCCCACGTTTTTTTTTACAAAAGACTTTTTTGTAACTGCCCTCTATGAAATAAAGCATATAGCAGTTTTATCTTGTTTGTAAGTCACAAATTTCTACGAAATGCTGCAAAGCATAGTGATTAAGAAAAATAAATTCAACAGCATAGTAATAATCACCTAAGCCAAAAATCCCACATGAAATAGCAACGGTTAACTTATTGGAATTTATAGCATCCATCCATATGTTACAACTCAACACAGTACATGGTACACTTGAAACAGAATCCTAATTTTACATTCAGGTACAAATTTGCATTTGCCCTATTTCCTGGCAGCATTTAAGATCTTCAAGTTAGACACCATTGAGAGTAATCACAATTTTGCGAGGGCTGGCATGGTCACGATGTTCGCACAGCCATATACCCTGAAACAGAACCCAAATAAAGATTTGATGATTTGAATACATGCAGTTTGTTATACTATTCAGATGGCTCCTATACTCACACCAGTTTGCCAGGTGTTACCTAATCATGGTATTAGCAATGCAAATTGGGACACATGAACTAAACTTGAATATCATATGTTCAATTGTGAAAAGGGATATATGTTTCCCTCACCTGCCAAGTGCCCATATTGAGACGTCCATCAGTAATAGGAATCCTGCATAAAGCAAGATGCAAACCGTTAAAACTTATACACAGCAGAAGAATAACATAATGGGGGGAGAAAATAGGAAGCAAGGAAACACATACGTTAGGGCACAACCAAACATAGAAGATTTAATATGTGCTGGCATGTCATCAGGTCCTGTAATTAGAACATAACTCTCACTGTTTTATCACAAGAAAGCGGTACAGTTTCATAACCCACGAAGTAGTTCGAATACACTACCCAAAATTTTAGTAAAATTTTGCAAAAATTAACACCATTGAGACTTCACTAACCTTCCATAGTGTGTTTCCAAGGAGCATTGTGGCCCTGAAAATGATGACATAAGGAAAATTTTAATTGTACCATTTAAAAGAGAAGGGAAATATTTAGGCCACTGACCTCTGGAACAATTCTGTTAAGAAAAGTCTCAGTGTCAGCCTGCACATCAGAGTCATAATTCTCATTGATGGTCAGCGATGCACTTGTGTGTTGCACTGAAAAACGAAAATAATTCATTAATTAGCACTAAAATGCAAGGAATAGTTCTTATCTACATGCTTGTCAGCTCATGAATATGCATTTCAATGCTGACAAATAAAAGGCTGTGACATTTATTACAAATTAGGCAAACTGCTTGTGCAGTTGCATGGCCACATTGAACTATTTCTTTTTCAGAACATGTTGAATCAATATTAAACTTCTGTGCAAGTACTAGCAATACCACAGATTCAATGAATGCTTCAGACATATATATAACATAGCTTTTTTTAACAGAACGGCAGGGGAGCCCCCTACCTAATTTTTCAATGAGAAAATAAAACTACGAAAGGGTATAAACATTTTACAAGGCCTTAGGCCCAAAGAGAAAAAACAGAAAAAGCTAGTGGAAATTTTGTACCCAAATAATAAGATGACCCTTTACAAGTGTCTCCTCCTGAAAAGTAGCTTTCTGGTGATACAGGGAGACACTTCCACTGTCAAATACCATGTCTATGCTTCCAGATTGACCAACAGGCTACTATCACGACTTCTCTAAAGATGGCTCTTCCAAAGGCTTCCATGGCGTCAATGATCATGTCCAGTGACTTGAGGGACAAATTCCAGTGAATGTTTAGCAAATTGCAGTATAGAAGGATAAAAGGGCATTCAAAAGATAGATGGAAGAGTTTCTTCACTGGAGGTGTTGCACAGAACACAGTTGTAGTAATCTAATCTAGACGCCTGTTCTTTCTTCTGAGAAAATTTCTTGTGTTCAGTCTGTCTCCGAAAAGAAGCCAAAAGAAGAATTTCTATTTACTTAGAGCACTTGATTTCCAAAACCATGAAGAAGCCATGGCACAGTTTCAGCTGGCTACACAGAATCCCCATCCGCTAAATGCCATCGACACGCGACTCAAACATATCAACAGTTCATAAGCCACACTGAGACCCCTGAAGCTCTGCTGGTTTGACCGAATAAGCAGAGTGATTTTACTAAAAGACACCTTGAGGCTGCCAAATTTTGATGCAGCAAGTTCAGTTTCAGTTCAGTAAATTTGCATCAATTCTATCCCTCACCCACCCTGTCAGATTTACATAAAACTATCTGTAAATGTCTAGAGACGCATAATAATAAGTTGGTAAATGTGTCAACATACGGAAGAAATGCGCGAGACCGCACTTGAACCCGGCCAGGTCGCCCTCGATCTCCCTCAGAATCTGAAGCAGCACCCGGTGGAACATAAGGGAATCTCAGTACCAACTACCAAGAGCACGAAGTGCGAGTACGAGAAGCGGGTGAAATTTGACAGAGAGCGGATGTGACCTTGGGGGTGATGAGGTGGCAGCCCCGCCGCTGGGCGGGAATAACGACGGTCTTCTGGGCCCACTTGGCGGCCATGGAGCCGGGCGCGATGAGGTACGGGGCGGAGCCTGGACCGGGAGGACGGGACCGGGCGGCGCCCGTGCTCGATGTTGCCTGGTTGGGGGCGCTCGCGGCGGCACGGGAAGACGCAGCAGGAGCCAAGAGGTCGGCGAGGTTTGTGGCCCCGAAGGCACTGCGATACGGATTCGCAGCCGTCAGTCAGATGGAAGGAAGGAGAAGGATGAACAGGCGCGTGGATCGCCTATAGTTGATATACAGTTACGATTATTCTGGATATTTATTTTCAGAACTAAAATAAATTATTTGCTAATTCTATATGATATTAATTAATTTATTTTTATCCACGTAAGTGAGCACAGCTCATCTGGTTTTTTATAAGGATGTTTTGTTTATTCAGTTTAACATGTTACACAAAGTAGGGTAAAAGCATTTTCACCGGGTGTTCTTAAGCATTTGAATCTTAGTATAAGGCTGGTTTTAACAAACAAAGAGTGTTAAATTTGGTGAAATGAGCTGACCGATAAAGATAAACCGACTGGTTTAGTGTGATAAGTTAAACAAGCGAACAGGGTGAAGATTGCCTTGAAATCTTATACGTAAAAAGCAACATTGTGATTCAATGTAAGCAACGGGCCTCATTCTCTTTTGGGGGGGGGGGGGGGGGGGGTGTTAAAGGTTGCGGTGCCTTTAGTGTCCACCATTAAAATATGCGCAACGAACATGGTGGATCACATTCATTACATGAGAAGCCCATCTGGTTTGTTTTTTTTTTTGGTCCATCCACTATGTTCAAGCACTTGATTATTACGATAACTATGTCAACCTTAAATATCTAAGGAATATCCTGCTCAAGAAGGAGAAAAGCTGGATGATGAAGATGACGAAGAGATTTTATAGCAATTGGCGCAATCCAACTAGTTTATTTGTCATTTAGATGTGTGGGTTGTTTTGTGCCTAGAAAAAAGGCGTTTTGTTTTTTTCTCTTGTGACGTTTGCCTTAGGGGTTGAGGTGTGTAAGCTAGTTTTCTTAGGAAACTTAATTTGTTTTTCTATAAAACGGGACCAATGATCTTTGGTACAATAGAAAAATATTGAGATCTGTCAGTTTAGGATTTGTTCATATAAATGTTGATGTAGACGAGTGTTTTTTATAAAGTGTTTTAGAAAATATATCTATGTAACTTCAGTAAACATTGTTCTGAATGCTCACTCTTACTCACCAATCGCCATTGTAGGCAAAAAAAAGTCTTATTTATCACGTGCATTATTGTAACCTTTTTTTTAATAAAACAAAGTACTTTGGTGTGACAATCTCTAAGAGTTTGTCAAAATTCACTTGGCAAATCTTATAATTTGGCAACTCTCTAAAATGTATAACAAGTGAAAAAAGAGCTTCTCTCTAATAGTTTGGCATAATTCACTTGCCAAACCTAAATTAAACTTACATCGGGAACCCCCGAGACAGAAATAAAATTATGTTTATGTCCTTCCACATTTACATCGAAACCCCGAGACAAAAATAAAAATGTTTTTATACCCTTCCACCTCTACGATTCGGATCTTGATGAACTGAACTGTTGGAGAAAGTTTTTTATGTTTTTGCCAAAAAATAAAAATAGCAATCTGAGATGGAAAACTATTGGAGATGCTCTCCCTGTCGGAGATACGTTTGGTAAACACTTTTTCGAATGCTAGACACAAACGAATTTTATTCATCACGTTGCATTGTAGTTCTTTTTTTATGACAAACTTTGGTGTGACAATTCTTAATTTCCTATCGGAGATATTTTTTTTAAAAAAATTGCCAAGAACTGTACTTTACAAGCACATGACGTCGCTAAAGAACCTACTCCGTATTTGATTTATAAGCAAGGTAGGATGAATTATTCAATTACTACATATTATAAGGATGGGATGATTCCATATCCCTACTTTATTGTAGGATTATAATAGTTTTATTTTTCTATTTGGTTGGAGGGATGGGATAAATAGAATGACTAGCCACCATCATATAAGTATCACTTGATAGTCAAATATCTGCATCTTTGCCTGTGGCACTGTGCCACTACTCTCCTGCTCTTCCACATTCGTGCTCTCTAGTCATCTTGGTTTATGGCTTCGTCATGTGCTGACATCTCTCTACCCACCTTTTGTATGTGGCTTTGCACCACTACTCACCTGTTCATCCACGTCTCTCGAGCCACCTTTGCTCTTGGCTCCATCCTGTGTAGCGTTTCTCTTCCTAAGTTGAAAAAGGGCCAAATAATAGATTGATAGTTTATGTCATCGCGAATCCATGTTTAAAAAAAAATGAGCTGCTGCAACTTCATTTCATGAGCTTATTATCTAACGACACCATTTAATTGCAATATAAAAGATTGAATGCGTTTAGATGGGGAAACTCTCTATATCCTAAGGTTAGTCTTAGTGAATGTTTTACGAAAATTTCGTAGTCGTTATATATGGATAGTCTCATTAAGAGTTTTATGTCATTGTTTCTAAGACTTTCGGTTATGTAGAACTATGTAAACAAGTTTCATTCCTAAAACTTTTTTTTATCTCTTTATTCATGACACGGTCACGGTGAATCCCGAGAAAATTTATGTGTTAACCCACCTTTGTTGTTCCTTCATCTAAACCGCGGTTGGGCACTGTAGCAGCAACAGCAGACTGGCTGTGTTTAGCTGCTGCTGCTGCTGCTGGGATGTAGCCAGGTCGTCGACCTGAAAGCTTCGCAACATACTATAACATCACATAAATTCTGTTAAAAAAATATAAGTTGGGCTTTATTTACAAGGCTTTGATATGGCCTCTCTTAATTTGTGGCCCAGTTACGTTAGCCCATGGCCCTCGTGAAAATCACAAAATGAGAGGGTGGTATACTGGTATGTGACACGCCATCAGTAGGGGATAGCATTGTCATCGCGAAATGCAGGCGCTCCTACTCCCCGCGCGGGCCGCGCCGCCGCCGCCGCCGGCGATGCTTCGGCAGCGTGCGGTTTCCGCTGCGCCGCAGGTGTTCCGCCCCTTACTCAGTGCCCCCGGTTGCCTCAGCTGTGGGGTCCACGGAAGCGCTCGGCGGCACCTCGCAGTGGCGGTGGCGGCGGCCTCGCCCTCGTCCTCGACCTCGTCGGCACCGCTCTACCCGACGCCTCCACCCACCGAGCAAGAGGTGGAGCGGGTCAAGCTTGAGCAGGTGCTTTGCTAGTTCCTTTTCTCCCTTTATCTATTGGTTCGAGGCCCCCTGGCTGTGCTCTGTGGGTGGAGTAGGGTTTACATGATAGTTTGAGTGAGAAATTTCGTGCTCCGGTGCTCTCTGGTAGCCTTGGTAAGATTTTGAGACTCCTTCATCAAGAAATCTAGTTAGTTGTGGAGTATGCAGATGGTTTCTTGTTTGAGGAAATGCACTTCGGCAGGATTGGTTCTGGGGCGCAGGGTGAGATGCAGTTTTTTTTTTGTTTTTTTAATCGAGGTTATCCCCATTTCCATTAACAGCATAATGGAAATACAGCATTCATAGAATTTTCAGAAAGCAAAAAGAAATGCTAGAACGGGCTAGAGCGTATCAACCAAGCCACCAGGCCGAAACTGATAGCATAAGGAAGCGCCACCCAACATCAAAACAAAACGAACAAAAGGGTGAGACGCAGATGGTTTCTTGTTTGAGGAAATGTACTTGGCCAGGATTGGTTTTGCAGCATTGGGTGAGATATGTGTTATGGCGCTTCTCAATGGGAGTTTTATGATCATTAAATAAGGTGACATGGCATAGTACAAATGTAGAGAGATAATAAAAGTTTCATGGATGAAATGAGTTTCATGGGATGAAGAGAGAGATGAAACTTGTTTGCACTGTTTTCAGCACCAAACAACACCAGGGAGTCTTGGAAACAGGGGCATGAAACCCCCACTAAGACTAACCTTATGAATTGTTACAGCCTAGGGAAAAGGAACACAAATAAATTTGTGGGGGAGCTTGTTAAGGGTATATCTTTGTTGGTAGTTGATCATTCTTCATTCTCCACTGTTCCATGAACTTGTTGTCTGATAGAGTTGGTAGGCATGATTTACTCTTGTTCGTCAGTGATTTTGAAACTCTGCATAATTTCTGACTGACATTTTCGTGAATCATTTATTGCTTTCCAATTAAGAATCATCAATGAAGGCATGCTTGCAGTTTTGTTCCACGTGCTTATTAGGATTTCTTAGTTCATGCCTAGGCATTTAGGTTCCTTATTAATACAAAAGGCATGAAAAAAAATAGTTTTAACTCATATGCCATTTAATCAAGGTATACAGATTATGGAAGTTCTAGTGCAATGAGCTGGTTAATCTCCACTCTTTCTGTTTGAAATCATGTTGCTTATTCACATGGTGTCGTTGTTAAATCGATTATTTGTTTCTTGCTCGTTTCTAAATGGCCTCACACATGTATAGTGATTCTGAAATAATAGTTTTTCCCTATTTCTTTTGTATTGGCTAAATGGACAGGTTGTGAGGAGACTAGAGAAAACAGCAAAGTATTTCAAGAATTTGGGTTCGTTTGGGTTCTGGTCCCAGTTGGTGTGCACAATTGTTTCTGCTGGAATTTTGGCATTCTCTACAGTTGTTACGGGGGAAAGTGACAGCACCCTTTACATTCTATGCAACTGCTGCTGGTATTGCTGCTGCTTTTATCTCTGTCTTCTGGTCATTTGGTTATATCCGTCTCTCTGAAAGGCTTAGAAGAACATCAAAAGAACCTGCTAAGGTACCCCCCCTCCCCCCAAAAAAAGTATGCACTGATTTTACATTGTTAGCTGCAATAATAGAGAAGAAGTTTTCCCAAAAGTCTGTTGACCTCTTTCCAGTGAAAAAATCTCTGCACCTCTTTCCCACTGGCTTTGGCTCATCTTTTTTTACTTGCCTACTGCCATTCATTGTGCTACCGACCTGGTATGGTATTTACTCCCCCCTGTTCCAAATTATAAGATGTTTTAACTTTTCTAGATACATTGCTTTTACTATGCATCTAGACATAGTATATATCTAAGTGCATAGCAAAAGTTATGAATCTAGAAAAGCCAAAACATCTTATAATTTGGAATGGAGGGAATGGAGGGAGCATCAATTATCAGAGACAACTTCTAGCTGCTTTTCGATATATGTATTATATAGTTAACTTTGTTCGGCAAGCTTGGTTAGGTTAGAAATGAAACTGTTTTTTTTTTTTTTTTTGCATAATTTCATTAAGATACATATGAAACTATAAATTAATTGCTTTTCAGGCTCCTCCACGTGCTGATGTTGTTAAGAGCCTGAAAAATGGCATTGTGCTTAATATTCTTGGGATGGGCGCCGCTGTTCTCGGCATGCAAGCTACCGTTGGTGCTTTGGTAGCAAAAGCTCTCACAACCTCTGCAGTACCTTATTATGCTGCTGCTCCTGGCCAAAGCCCTGTCTTGGCTTTAGATGTTTTCCTAGTACAGGTACTCGATTGTTTACTCCTATTACCATTTGGCATGAAACATTCTCATCAAAGTTTGCACCTGTAAACCGTGCTATTCTCTTGTTTTCAGCATTACCTTAACCAGCCTTTTTTTTTGGATAAAGTACCTTAATTATCCTTGACCATGGTTTTGGAGTGCTGCACTTAACTTCATGTATATCAGAAAATAGTCCATCTGTAGAGTTTACTAAATGTTTGCTTAGTGAATTCACATGTCCAGTGTAAAGTATTTTTTTCACTTTCTTGAGACCATTTTTATCCTGGTAGATTCTTGTAGTACAATTCGACATAGCACTGTAGTACTACGGCCTTGTTCAGATTGTGAAAAACTTGCATGCGAAGCACTGTAGCACTTTCGTTTTGTATTTGACAAATATTGTCCAATCATAGTCCAACTAGGCTCAAAAGATTCGTCTCGTGATTTATAACTAAACTATGTAATTAGTTATTTTTTTACTTACATTTAATGCTCTATACATGCGGATACAAATTGATGTGACGGAGAGAGAGTGGACAAACTTGCGCAAATTTGGAAAAGCGCCATCACATCAAGGAATAACATCAAAATCAATGCAGCCTGCGACCTGACAATGCAAATAATTGTAGGACACTCCAGATCAGAATCCTGCAGGCTTTTGCTACTCAAGTCCATTAATCATAGTAGTAGAACCTTGCAGGGACAGAGTTCAGTTGTAATCTGCTAGTTGTAGAAAAAAAGAAAACACATTACTGTTCGTTTGTGCTGATCATCGTAGTCTGTTACTATTATTGAAGTGCCATTAACAATCAATATTGTGCTAACCTTTGTTAATCCTGATGTTGAGCAGGCTTCAGCGAACACCATCCTGTCGCATTTCCTTGGGCTGGCGAGCACCCTGGAGCTGCTGCGCTCGGTGTCACTGCCGCCAGCAGAAGCTGCCGCCCCTGCCCCGGCCCCCGCACGGGCCTGACTGCTTGAGCCATGTCTCGTGTCATGGGCAGGTCAAGAAAGAACCTTTCATCCCTCCCTCGGCTCTAGACACTTGCCTTTTGTTCTTGATTGTATGTACAACTTGCATCAAGCTTACAGATACACATCGATGATGCCTTCCAGTTCATCTGGAGACCAACATGTTGGCGTAATCCCCGCCGAGTGTGAGCTCTCGCTCTTGGCTCTTGCATAGTTGCATGAGCACTTACGAGTCACATACGGCGCGTGTTTGCTGTACTCCCTCCGTCCCAAAATAATTGTCGCTTTCGCTTCCCGAGAACAATTGCCGGTAATTTTTATAAATAATAAATATCATCAATTAGTATCGTAATTTGTATCATCGGAAAGATCTTTAGGTCTAGTTTTTTAACAAATTTATTTGGAGGCATAAATATTTTGCGTATTTTCTATAAATCGAGTCAAACTTGTGGCGACGAAAACCGGAGGCGACAAATAATTTGGGACGGAGTAGTACTGTACAAGTGAGTGTCTGTAGTGACTACTGACTGGCTCGTTCCCTAATCATTGTACCCGCTTCGCTGGTTTCAACTCTTCTCAGCACAGCAGCAGTCTGTGCCTGCCTCTCTGCACGGCGCGAACTGTTTTTTTTTTTCTTTCCTTGTGGGCCTGGAAGATGACGACGAGCTTGGCCAGTGGGCGGCAGCTGGCTGGCATCCCGTCCTCCCCTCCCGGCGCGCACGGCACGGAGCCACGGGGCGCCGCTCGTTACTTCGCCACGGGGCGCCGTCCGGCAGTCCGTCCGTGCCACTGCCGCCGCCCGTGCCAGCAGCCCGGCACGCGAGGCGGTTACGGCCAGCCAGCCTCACAAATGATGCACGCACATCCCATTCCATCGCGTCCCGGCCCACCGCGTTCGCCTCCTCCGCTTGTCCGCTTGCGGGGCGCTGGAATCCGCCGGTGGCCGCGAGTCCGCGCGCACGCACGCGCAACACATTTTGGCAATGCGGTGTGTCGACCTTATCCCGATCTCCCCGGCTCGTCGACACCCACCGGACAGCCGTACGTATTCACTTGACTAGCTCGCGCGGCTTTTAGTGATAGTGTCAGACCGGGGCGCTGGTGATCACCTCGCGGTCGCGGATCATCCACACGCGGAGCCACCAACCAAACCAACCGCCGGAGGCGGAGCCGAGCAACCCTGCCGAGGACGCTGGTGGACGCGACACGACACGAGACGGCCCCAGGCAGAGCAGAGCACCACCCCAAACGGCGGGCCTGAATGAAATATCCCGAATCCCAGACGACGACCACGGCGGATCGGCTTCGGTTGCGGCTGGGCTGCTGTGGGGATCGCGCATTCGCGCCCGTGGTGCTGCTGGTACGTACGGGCGGTCCGTACACGCCCACGCCCACGCCCGGCCGGGTCTGGACTGGACCGCGCGCGCATAAACAAAGGCGCACGGCCGTTTGGTGCGCAGGCAGGCAAGGATTCCTCCCCTCCCCGCCGTGCGCGCGCACCGCCGCGGCAGCAGCAGCGAGCGGCGTTGAGTGAATCTTAGACCTCTCCTCCTCCTCCTGCTTTTGCCAGCCCGGCGATAAACAAAACAAACAAGGATTGGGCGGCGGGCCACCCACCATAGATCGGGAGGGAGGCGAAGGGAAGTTGCAAGGAAGCTGCCTGCCTGCGCGCGTAACTGAAACGGGTGGGGAGGTTGGTCCGGTCGCCGTGGAGGTGGATGGATGGATCTGCTGCCGGAGCTCTAAAGTATTCTATTGCTGCGCAACGCAACGCAACGCAACGGGATCTTTTCTCTATTTCTCGGCCGCATCACACGCATGGTACAGTCCAGTACAGTACCCGCCGGTGTCGGTGCGGTGGGAGGCCGTTAAAGCCGCGCCAGCCAGCCTGGCTGCCTGGCCCCCTGCGCCTGCCTGCCTGCCTGCCCCCCAGATCCATCCACCACGTCCCACGCCCTACTACCCCTACCTCTCTCTCTCTAGAGAGTAGAGAGACGCCGATCAGCCGATGCGATGCAGATGCGGCCTGCCTGCCGCCTCCTCTGACTTCTTTCCGGTGCCTTTTCCCCTCCTGCTTTCATTGAGTGAGGCGTTCGAGGGCGCGGAACAAACGGCCCGTCGTCGTCGTCGTCGTCGTCTTGCGCGACGCGCTGGGCCCGTTCATACGCGATCGAGTACGTAGTACGTGGAGGCGTGGAGCCGTCTCGCGTATCCACCGGGGCCAAGGCCTCTCGCTCGACACTCGACACGACCGCGTGTGGTTTGGTTTCGTGCACTTGCAATCTCTGGACTGGACGCGATGGACCGATCGCCATCCGTTTGCTTCGCTGTGCAGCTGCGCGCTGCCGCTGCTCCCCGTGGAGGTGGTTGCTTCCTTTCATGCGGATGATGGGTGTGGGACGGAGTGGCAGGGACGGAGTCAATGCTCTGTACGGTGCGTGTACCCCGCCTCCCATCATCATCACCTATCGGTCTACGCCTAACTTCCCCGTTTTTACCCAAACGGTTGCGCCCTCTAGTAGGCGCTTACTGTAACCACCACTAGCCGTGAGTCATCGGGCTGGCAGACCACGCGTTGCGGCTAGCCGCCACCAAGCTTACCTCCACTCCACTAAGCACTAATCAAAGCCCAGGCACATGGCGGAGCAATTGTGCGGACGGCCATGCGCAAAACATGGGTAGGTGGCCACAGCGCAGTAACAGTAACAGTAACCGCGATCGGTCCATCCAAACAGCCGGTCCGGTAATAACCGGCCACGTTTTTTTTTTATTCTCATTCATCGTCCACCAGCAGCAGGCAGCAGGCAGTGGCAGTAGTGCCAGCTCCTCGCGGCCGTACGGGTACGACGAGCCCACCCACCCGTGGCGCGCCAGAGCGAGCGCAGGCACACGCACACGCACACGCACACACACGGAGACACCTGGGCCGCGGGAGCTGGCTGAGCTGTGTCCATAACTGCCATGCCCCTCCCCCTCTCCTCCCTCCACGAAATCGCGCCGGTTTTTATTGCCCCTGCGCTGCGCGCCCCACCCCCACCCCGAGAGATTGCGCTCCAGCCTGGCCCCGGGCCCCACCACCCGCAAACCGCCGCGGCCTCCCCTATCTTCCCCTGTCGCCTTCCTCACCCTGTCTGTCCACCGCGCGCCTCCGTCACTGTCGCGCGGGACCGGTCGTCGCGTGGACCCAGCTGTCAGCGGCGGAGCGGGTGTCTCCGTCGGCCTGATCGCGCGGGAGCGAGCGAAACCGTCGCGCAGGCACAGCAAGCAGTCGTACTGTCCGGCTTGTACACATGTACGGCGGGAGGAAGGGTGGACGGGGACGGGGACGGGCGCGACACGGGCGACTCATCAATTCGGCGGGATGGGCCGCGGGTCGGGTACACACCGTGCCGCTCTGCCCTGACCTCGATTGCGCTTGCATGCATGATTTGATTCCAGCTCCAAGGGGGATGGATGGAGGGATGGATGGACTGATGGGTCTCGTTGGAGGGAACTGCAACTTCCCCGGCCACTGGATAACCCTCGCCCCTGGAATCCTTTTTTTTGACGTCATTTCCGTGCTCGTATAAAAAGCGACAGTAGTTCTAGGAACGTTCCGACCCCAGAAAAGAAGCGAAAAAGTTCTACGAACGTTCTGCTGACGACAAATTAATGCTACGCAGGGGAACGAAGGAGTAAGAAAAATGGACACCGTTTGCGAACGAGTAAGAAAAATGGACACCGTTTCACCTTTGAAATGCAAATACTACCAGAGGATTTCGTTCCTTCCTTTCAAATACAAATACTACACTACTAGCATGTCGACAACAGTAGTGGCCAATACAGGTTTGGAGGCTTGCGTACAAGGCGGATCTGCACGAGATCTCTTGAAATTCGTATCAGTTTTTGCCCCACATTTTCGTTGGTCAGTTTTAGTAACGTTCTCCGGGGGTTTGACAGTACGGAAACCGAACCACCGAAACAAACCAACAATTCAAAATTCAAACCGTCGAGGGGACCGACCCCATGATTAACAGCCAAACGGCCTCGGTCCCGCTTCGGCCCCGCGCTCCCACCGCCACGTGGGGCCCAGACGTTCCCGGCCCCACCTGCCATCGAGACGGGCGGAAATGACGCGACGCCCGAGCATGAGGTGGCACCTCGCCAGCTGTACCCCGGTGACGAGCCACCGGCCGCTCCCGGTCACCCCTCCCCGTCTCTCCGCGCTATATAACGCCCCGCCTCGCCTTCGCCTTCCTCCAGCCACGCATCGAGACGCCCCAATCGAAGCCAATCTCACACCGCCACCGCCATTGCCATTGCCAGCGGCAGCAGCAGCAGCGGCTAATCAGCGATGGGAGTGGAGTCGGAGTGCGACAGGATAAAGGGGCCGTGGAGCCCCGAGGAGGACGAGGCGCTGCGGCGCCTGGTGGAGCGCCACGGCGCGCGGAACTGGACGGCGATCGGGCGCGGCATCCCGGGTCGGTCGGGCAAGTCGTGCCGGCTGCGGTGGTGCAACCAGCTGTCGCCGCAGGTGGAGCGCCGCCCCTTCACGCCCGAGGAGGACGCCGCGATCCTGGCCGCGCACGCGCGCCTCGGCAACCGCTGGGCCGCCATCGCGCGCCTGCTCCCCGGGCGCACCGACAACGCCGTCAAGAACCACTGGAACTCCTCGCTCAAGCGGAAGCTCGCCACCGCCACCTCCAGCGGCGGGGGTGACGCCGAGCGGCCGTGCAAGCGCGCCAGCCCGGGACCCGGGAGCCCGACGGCGTCGGATCGGAGCGACCTCAGCCACGGCTGCAGCGGCGGTGGCGTCGCGCAGGTGTTCCGCCCCGTCCCGCGCGCCGGCGGCTTCGACGCCATCATCAGCGCCGCCGACGTGCGCCCTCCTCCGCCGGCCCCGCCAGCAGCTGCAGCGGACGACGAGGACCTGCTCACGTCGCTCTCCCTCTCGCTCTCGCTGCCGGGGCTGGACCAGGCGCAGGCGTCGTCGGGGTTCCACCACGACAGCGCGCGGAGCCACTTCCAGGAGCTCTCCCCCTCGCGCTCCCCGTCGCCGCAGTCCCCTCCTTCACCGCCGCCGCCTGCTGCGGCTCCGTCTCAGCCGTCGTCGTACCCGTTCAGCGGCGAGCTGGTGGCGGCGATGCAGGAGATGATCCGCGCCGAGGTGCGCAAGTACATGTCCGGCGCGGGCCTCCGCGCCGGGTGCGGTCCGGGCGCCGTGGGCGAGGCGTGCATGCCGCAGCTGGTGGAGGGCGTGATGCGCGCCGCCGCGGAGCGCGTCGGCGTCGTCACGCGGCCGTAGAACACCCCAAACCCAAACCAAACCAAATCAGATCGAATCAATGCGAAGCATTGTGTTAATTAAGATCCCGTCCCGTAGACTACTACTACTGCTAGTCGCTTGTACTTAGGAGGAGGAGCTCGGGTTGTTTTTTTCTATTCTTCGGCCGGCGGCCGCCGCCGCTCTGAATTCAGAAAGAAACAGAGCGGCGGCGGCGGTGACCGGGTGATGCCGGAAGCGGAAACGGAGGTGGTTGGTTGGCAAATACTAGTAATCATCATCGAGCCTGCCATTTCTATACTCGGATGTGGCCGCCGCGGCTTGCTCAGAAAGCGGATGTGATTGCGCTGATCTGCCTGCCGAAGTGCCCGATGGCGATGTGCGCCCGAAAACGACGCCTTGGTTGCGGCAGATCTGCTCCGATTTGGAACGTCCCTTCCCGATGTTCCCCAGTTTCCACTTCGCTGTACCACGAGTCACGAGCGCGAGCGCAACCCAACAAAATGACGGATCAGAGCGCCTGAGATCGGCAACTTCGCCTACCTTTCACATCGGCACCTCTGAATGCTGAAAGCGGCTTTCGTTGGTGATGTAGTAATTGGATCATGCGATGATTGAACTCGATAAAAAATGGACAAATTATTGCGTTCCAAATAGGCGAAACGTGTGGCTGTGAGCGGGTTGCATGGTGTGCTGCTAGTGCTACTATGGTCACCGAGTCATGAGCAGAGTTGAGTTATGAACTGGCTTATTACAATCAAGTGAGTGTGCAGGACGGGGCAGTGACAGCGAGTGATCGATGGATCACTGCTACTAGTAGTAGTAGCAACAGCCAACGAACACGAGACGGCGGCAGCAAATGTGAACGGCAACAGAGGGGAGGACGCGGTGGCAACCAGCTGTTCTGCTGGGCCGGCCCTGGGCACCTTAACACCCTTGCGCAGAAGAACAGTAAAAAGATGGAGCGGCGTGACTTGCAAAGGATGGATGCGTGTCGCCGCCTGCGTGTGCGCTCGCGCGCGTGCACTGTGCATGCCCACGGGCGGCGGCCGACCTGCTGGCTGCTGCAAAGGTTCGCTAGGCGCAACCAGGATGCACGGGCGCACGGCGATGGTGAAGCCGATGAGGCGATGAGATTTTTTTGCGCCTCTTGCCTGCCTGTCGCTCTTCCGGAGGCAGCGCCGAGTTGGAACGTGGGCCTGATTTCGATTGCACTGGGCTTCGACCCAGTACGGGGTGTCTGAACCGTGCACTAAGGTGGTAGTAGTAGTAGGCCTAGTGTACTTCCAGGGAAGCGGCGGTCCAGCCCAATGAGGGAGATACAGCAACACTTGTGTGTGGGCTTTGGTAGCAACGTCTGAAAAAGGTTAGCACGAACACGTACCACCAGAAATAACACTTGGCCAAACTGAAAAATATCAAAGATATTAGTGAACTGGCCTGTTAAAGTATAATATAAATGTATGTGACTCTGTGTCATCGACATAGTTAAAGTAATGTGTCCATTTCATTTGCGTGAGATGGGGCAGATTATAGACTCGCATGGCTTGTGTACCATGTTCTATAATTTGACAAGTTTATCGTTTTGTTGAATCCAATTGTTATCGATCTAACAATGTAACTTATTTCGATCATATAATAATAATGTCATTGTCGATACTACCAGAATGTCGACACCATTCTTGTTTTCGACGATATCATATCGTTTTTTAATTTGTTTTCGATAGAGAAATGTGGAACTGAAAGTGATGGAGCCTTCTTCCGATCGATTCGGACCATTTTCAATCCTAGGTACAAGCCTATTTTATATTCTCTATTAAGAATCTATCTTAAAATCTACATTTCAGCAGAGGGAGTGGGTACTGTACACACACACAAAGAGGAAGAGAGATAGCTGAGCCACTAATAACAGATAAATAATACCACAAATGTGACAGATATTGAGGGCTTGACGAGAGCCATATACAGAGTGAGCTGAACGTCTGGGCTATTATATCATCCAGCTGAAAGAAAAATATAATGCTATAGGGGTTGGTTTTTTTATCCTTCAAACAGTTCTTCCAGTACTCCCTGCAGTTCATGTGGGGTACTGCTGGGGGATGTGGTTGTCTTCCCCGTCGCCGATCGCTGCTCCAAATACCTGGTGTAGCATGGAATGACTTTCTCGATGATGGCGTTGCGCAACCTCTTCCTAAGCTCAGGATCTGGAACCTTCCAGAGCCTATGTGAGTTGCAAACAGCATGGAATTCTGACTCAAACTTGGACAGCGACGCGTATCTCCGCAGGCCGAAAGGTATGTCGACGTACAAACAAGACAGCACCGGCGTCCAAGAGGCGTGCAGGTATGCATCTATGTACCTCTGAATCTTGCTGTCGTCGGACGGGAACCAGGACGGCAGGTTCAATGATCTGACCTGCTGCGAAATGAAATCGCAGTTGTTCATCAAGAACACGTACCGCAATCCATGGTCCGCAATGGAATGGGAGGTGTCCACGAGGTGTTTCTCCAAGCAGGAGATCATGTCGACGATGAGGTTGACCACCGAGTTGAAGCCTTCGTCCTCGGACACGAAGACGCTGAAGTGGTGGTCCTGCAGGACGAAGTTGAGAGCGCCGGCGTTGCTCCACAGCAGCGCGATGTAGTTCATCATCAGCCTGGTGGTCTCATGAACGCCACTGAGCTCTGGCGAGATTTGACAGCAATCGTCGTCGTCGTCCGTGAAGAAAGAAGCTCTGACCATGTCCATCATGCTCCATATGGTGTTGCTTTGTTTCGTCCTCTTCCTCAGGAAGACAGCATTCATGCCTTCGAACACGGTGGTGCTGCTGGCGGCTTCTTTGAACAAAGCCAAGACTGTGGGCGAGGCATCCGCGACGCAGGCGTACACCTGCAGCATCCCAGGGAGCGCCTCCGGCGCCCAGTGGTACGTCGGTGCGGCATCGGACACAGCGTCGACGAAGGCCAGCATCCTGAGAACGCTCACCTCACCTCCTCCTGCTCGCTGTCGCTTCTCACTGTTTCGCTCTCGCCGGTGGCGGTAGCTCCCGCCGCCGGCGTTGCCATGCCGACAAGCATCTGGATGTACTGGATGGCCTTCCTGACACCGCCGACGGTCGACCTCTTGGCGCGGAGCTCCAGATGCGTGATGAAGAGCACGTGCACCATGGTCAGGAGAGCGCGGATCCACCTCTCCATCATGTCTCGGAGGGATTCCAGGTCCAGGGGCAGCTGCGCCTGCGTCGTTCTTCCTCCTTCCTGCTTCCTCTGTATTGTTCTTCCTCCCATTCTTCTTTCCGTCCCTTCTTCATCTTCTTCCATAGAAATGGAGGGGGACTCCAACCACCCCCGGCCCACTGCTGAATCCGACCCTAAGTGGAGGATCCATTCCACGTCTAGCTCTGCGAACCACCTCTCCACGATGAGCTTTTCGTGGTCACGGCCTCCGCCGTGCGCCGCCACTGACGGGCCGCCATTAAACGCTCGGATGATGCCCCGGATGTAACCGTCGTTGACCATCTGGAGCGCGATTGCGCGGAGCTCGTGGTCGCCACTGAAGCCTGCAGTCCCCCAGCTGCCAAAGGACGACATGCCGCCGTCGGTGGAGGAGAGTCCAGAGCCGGAGCCAGAGTACGATGATCTAGCATGTAAAGAGGACGAGCTACCGCTCGAACAATGGCTGCTCTCCCACTCATCGCCGTCGTACCCCGGGTAGAAGCGTGCCGACCTACTCGGGCCGATGGTGACGCTCCGGATTGAGTCGCGGTAGCTGCTTTGCCACTGCAGTGACGGTGCAGAGCTATCGAGCTCGACGCTCTCCGGCACCACGGCAAGCCTCCGGTGCGTGAATTTCATGATGACCTGCTATAATGCATGCGGGAGTAAGTACTAAGTACCACTACTGATGCATCTTTATTCTCTAGCAAATAGAGTGAAAGTCACCGTCCTTTAAATTATTTGTATAAGTATCAAGTAGGTATCTAAAGTCTTGCATTTTTGGTTCTTGAAGTGAATTCGGGCCTCATCTATTCCCATGTCATTCAATGATCTAGCTAATTATACTAATTATGTACTATAAATATTAATATTTTTTATATATTTAGTCAAAGTTAAAAGCATCTGATTTCTCGTGAAGCGAGAATGACACTTATTTTGATAGAGAGAGTAGGTCAAACTATATATGGTCATGCAGCCCACGGGCCCTCGGCCCGGCCCGTGTCCGTCATATTGGCCCGGCCCGGCCCGGTGGCCACCGTGCCCGTGCTGGCCAGGCCCGGGGGACCAGGTCGTGCCTGGCCACATCCCTGGCACGCGGCACGGCACGGATCGGCCCGGTTGTGGGGGAGCGGTTCGGTGGAGGCCGTTGAAAAATCGGCCCATGAGGATGAGGCCGCCCAGCCCACGCCCCACGACATACGCGCGGCCGCCGGAGTATAAAAACGCGACCCCGCGGCTCGCCACTCCCACCCAGCCCTAACCCTAATCATTTCCCCCTCCCCCCGGCCGCCACACTCGCTCTCGTCTCTCCCTCTCGCCTCGCCTCGCCGCTTTGTCGCTTCCGCCGCGGCCACAAGGCCGCGGGCCTCGCGCGCCGCCACACACGACCACTCGACCAGATCCGGGGCTCGGACTGCGGTGGCCTCGCCGTCGCTCCTTCTTCCGGGGCTCTGGTGGCCTCGCCGTCGCTCTGGTGGCTTCGGCGTTGATCCGGTGACCTCACCATCGCCTTGAGTGAACAGGGTCGCTGAGCCTCCTTTCTCCTCCCTCCTCTGTCCTCTCTCTGCCTTCCTCTCCTAGTCTCCTCTATCCTCTCGTTCTTGGTGAACCATGTGAGTTTGTGTTCTTGCTGACTTGCTCAGTCCCTCTGCCTCTCGCCGTCGTATCTAATCGGTGTCTCTGTCTCGTCTGGCCTCTCCCTCTCCGGTTCTAGGCTCTGATGGCGCAGGTGAGGCTCTAACCCTAACCCTAACCCTAGATCCGCCCATCCTCTCCTCTGATCTCTATTTCTTTCTCTCACTCCGTCTTTCTTTTGTGCATGTCGATGCCTGATGCTCTGTCTTCCTCCTCTGGAGTAGACATGGCACGGCGCCCGTGTCCATCGTCGAGGAACGGTACTGGAGCGGGGATGGCTGCGTTCGGTCAGTCTCGGTCTGCGCCGGTCGATGTTGCCATGCCTGGAGTGGGGACGGATCCATATCCCCTCCATGGCGTCGGTGACTCTGACCGCATGGACGACGACGACTTGGAACTCAAGGACGACGACGACATCTGTGACGATGCCCGTGGCTTGTTCGGTGTCAATCTTGGTGACGGCAACGTCCCGATCGATGTCGATGCCGATGGTGGAGTGGATGCCTCCACTGATACTCATGGTACCTCAACACTTGGTAAGAACAAATCTGCTGTTTGGGAGGGTTACATTGAGATAAAGGAAAATAAAATACGAGTTGCTGCTATCTATAAACTGTGTTCTAAGAGATATACTGCTAGATCTAATGCTGGGACTGGTCATTTGATTAGGCATTTGAAAGCTTGTAAAAAGAAACACAAAAATGATCGTATGGTCCAGTCTAGGATTGCTTTGAATGCTGATGGTTTGCATAATTGGGTGTATGATCCCGCCGTTGCTTGTACTGAATTATACCAGTTGATTGCTAGGCTGGACCTTCCATTAGGCATTGGGGAGACTCAGCCCTTTGAAGATTACATTAAACGTGCTCATGACCCTAAATTTCAAAAGGTTTCTAGGCAAACCACTACTAGAGATATGGATAAATTGTTTGCTGAGCAATGTGCTTTGCTTAAGAATTCTTTGCTGTCTGGTCGTTTATCTGTTTCTTTGACATCTGATATTTGGTCTGGTAATACAAAAGAGGACTATATTTCTGTTGTTGCTCATTATATTTCTGCTGATTGGGAGATGCATAAAAAGGTTGTTGGCCTTAGGCTTATTGATTGCTCACATACTGGTGAAAACATTGCTGAAAAGATTGCTGGTGTGGTTGAGGAGTTTGTTTGATTGATAAAATCTTTGCTATCACCCTAGACAATGCTTCAGCTAATTCTAAAGCCTATGAGATTTTGCAGCCTATCTTCTTTGGTTATTTGGGTTTTTATCTTGCACCTACAATTGATGATCCTAGAAAGGTAAAGTATTTGCTCGTGCATCGGCACATGCTCTGTCATATTATTAATCTGATTGTTAAGATTGGGTTGAAAGTTTTGAAACCTTACCTTGAAGATTTCAGAACTGCAATAAACTTTTTGAATTCATCTAATACAAGAATTGCATTGTTCTCTGAATTTTGTAAGGCAAGAGGGCTTAGACCTAGAAAATTTGGATTGGATATGGATGTTAGATGGAATTCCACTTATTTAATGCTTAAACATTTGCTGCCATATAAGGATGTATTTTCTGTTTGGTTTAACTCTAATTATGGTAAAGTTCTGTTGACCCCTCAGCATTGGTATGTTGCTGAGCAGATTATGGAGTTTCTAGAACTGTTTTATGATTGCTTTGTCGCCATCGTTCGGGTGTTTATTATCCCACATCTCTACTTATTTTGCACCATATTCTTGACATTGCTGAACATTTGCAAAAAGCTGAAAGAGATGTGAATTTTAGATCAATTGCATATCCTATGAAGCTAAAATTTCTAAAATATTGGGAAGAAATTCCACTATCTGTATTCTTATGCATTCATTCTTGATCCTAGAGCTAAGATGAAAGGATTCTTTAATGTGCTTGAACTACTTGGTAATGCCACCGGGTTGTTCTTACAGTTCATAATATGGTGATGTGAAAGATAAATTGTATAAGTTGTTTAACAAGTATGAGCAGAAATTTAGTGGTGCAACTAGGTCTCAAAGGGCTTCACAGCCTTCAGCCCACTATGGTAAGAGAAAGTAGGCATGGGGAAGGATCTTTGGAGGCCCTAGTGCATCCCCTGCCTGTTCCCCCTCCTCTTCTTCTGCTTCATCTGGTTCTAGTGTAAGTGAGCTATCAGCTTACTTGGACAGTGACACTGTGACTTGTTTTGATCAATCCTTTGATATATTGCTCTGGTGGCGTGATCACAAGCAAACATATCCAATCCTATCTATTATGGCTCGAGATATCATGTCTGTTCCTGTATCTACTATCTCTTCCGAGTCTGTTTTCAGTTGTATAGCAAGGATACTTGAAGACCGGCGGCGGCGCTTATTGCCTGAGCATGTGGAGATGCTCACATGCATGAAGGACTAGGAGCTAGGATCAAGAAGAGAACAGCATGCACCTAAGGACTTAGACCTAGAGGAGCAATTCAAGAATCTGTTCCTGGATGAAGAAGGTCAAGCCAGCGGCAGCACTGCTAGAATTGCTGGATAGAAGAAGAAGAGAAAAGGGAGAGGTAAAGGATTGGTACTGCTGCTGTCTGCTCTCATTTTTGTTTATGGTTTAGGGTAAAATAACTCATACATGGTTTCTTTGCAGCAACATTTTGGTCTTTTGGTGCAAGTGCAACTCTGATCTAGTGATTGTGAGTGACTGTGAGAGTGAGATTGGCTATTAAACTGGTGTAATACAATTCACAAACACTTAGTCTAGGACTTTGCCTTGCCAGGCAGTTGCCACTGTTGGTCTGCTGGCTACTGTAATAGGATAGTACAAGACTTTGAACTATTTTGAGCTGGCTGTACTCTTTTTTCCTTTCTAGGGTTTCTCACAAGGGTGAGTTTTACCTAGAAAGGTTTTTTAATGAGGCAAAGATTGCACAACAAACAGCCCATTTTGATTAATATGAAATTGTGATTTCTTTGAATCAGGTTTGTGAATGAGTCGAGAGACCGAGACTTTGAGAATATGTGATATGAGTCTGAGATATGTCATATGAGAATGTGAACTGATCTGTGAACTGTGATTTGAATCTGAGATATACTGATATGTGATGTTAATATGTGATGTGTGAAAAATTTGAACTGTGTGCGTATTTGTTCAAATGGCGGGCCATGGGTCGGCACGGCCCGCCAAAATGGCCGTGGCCGAGCGGGCGGCACGGCACGGGAAAAACGGCCCATGGGCCGTGTTTTGGGCCGAAGCCGTGCACAAGGCACGGCTAGGCACGGCCCGGCCGGCACGACGACCCGACGAGGCACGGCACCTCGCCGTGTTTAAGCACAGCCCGATGGCCATATATAGTCCAAACAACCGTTTACATGATCCGTTAGCTGACGTGGCATGCAGACCCAATGCTTACATGTGATAGATAGGTTCCATGTGTTAGTGACAAGTTCAATTTTTTTAAAAAAACAACATCTTTTTTCATATGATCTTTGATGACAATGCTTTTATATGAAAGTTATAGTCCTTGATGAGATTTATAACCTTCTGAGTTTTTTAATTTGAGATCGATATGATATTAAAATAATATCATAAGTTTCAACAATATATTAAGCATGTAACAAAATTTGCCTCCTTAAAAATTCTTGTATGATATCAGATAAGGAAAAATTCTTGTATGATATCGGATAAAGATACTTTGTACCCCCCCGTCCCTAAAAAGAAGTGATTTCTAGAGTTGTTCTAAGTCAAACTTTTTAAACTTTGACCGAATTTTTAGAAAAAATATTAAGATCTATGTTATTAAATCAGTGTCATTAGATTTATCATAGAATATATTTTCATAATATGCTCAACTTATGTCATAAATGTTGTTACTCTTTTCAATAAAATTAATCAAGTTAAAAAAGTTTGACTTTTTTGGAAATCACTTCTTTCAGAGATAGAGGAAGCATATGATTGTAGCTCTCGATGAGATTTATATGTTCATAGTTTTGAATTTTGTTATTTGAGGTCATCATAAAGATCTAAAGACATGTGCCCAAATCCTGCCTTTATAACCACATCCGAAAAACTAAGGCAGTTGATGTCGATATATATCAATAAAAGACATTCCCCATCTACCACTAAAACAAGATAACTATATTAATTTTTAGAATAAAAAACGCAGAAAAATAGGCTTCTGGATAGGTTTTAACACACTGAACCTAAGCTAATACCCCAGACTTTTTGAAATTTGTAGCTAACACTACCGCCAAAGTGCTTCAAAGCAAATCGGGTGGAGAACTTACTTGATTTTTGTGGTGTTGCTGCTCGTTGGATTGCTGGTGGTCGGTGAAGGGGAGAAACGGCGACGCGTGACCCCGGCTACAAGCAGTTACGGCCGGTTGCCCGAGATCCCAGCAGCGGCCGCGCCGCCGCGCACGGAGGCGGCAGGGAGCGTGGCCGAGCAAGCTCGCATGGCACCGGACTACCGGAGGCCGGAAATCCCCGGTTTCCTCTGCGTCTGCCGCCCTGCTCTCCTCTTGGTTGGTCTCGGCCGAAAATGCGGCTGCAACTGGTTTTTTTTTTCTCTCCCCCTGGTATATGGATATACATGACAATTCAACTAGACAGAGTCTTTTCACGAAAAAGACACCTAGGAATATTACCTGCTTATTATTATACAAAAAAAAGTATAGTTAGAAAAAGGTCGAGTCGTTTTACGACAATTGACTAGTTGGGGGTCTTAGGGGGGTTTCGCGGAAATTCTTCAAAGTCAAGCACGGCACACTACTAACGGCTGCACGCGTCTTTTTGATTTGATGGCTTGATGACTGACTCTAGCGCACAGGACAGTGTGACACATTTGCGATGCAACCGACCATGACGCGTGAAAACACGGAGTTGAATTTCTCGAAGCAGTACAGACAGTGTTTTGATTCCCATGCAAAACTTTTTGTTCTGTCCCATCGAATCTTATCACATATACATGGAGTATTAAATATAGTCTAAAAAATAACAATTGCACATATTACGATAACTTTGCGAGACGAATCTTTTAAGCCTAATTAGTCTATGATTTGACAATATATGTTACAGTAAATATTTGCTAATAATGAATTAATTATGCTTAAAAAATTTGTCTTATGGTTTCCCGACGAGTTCTATAATTTATTTTTTTATTAGTATTCAAAACCCCTTTCCGATATTCCTCCAACATTCCGATGTGGCATAAGCAAAAAAATTTTCCACATGGCATTTTCTTAGGCTTCCGTATACATAACAAACCATGGCTACTACATACCATAGAGATTGTATAAAGGTAACAAAGTTAAATTTCAAAGAAAAAAAATGTACGGACAAGATATCGAATGGATATGCTTGTCTACGATCCCAAGTAAGTGTTTTGCGAACACAAGGTTGAGATGTGCTCTTGTGGTTTAGATTTGTGTGATGAGTGATTGATCATATAATGAGCTAGCGCTTCCAATGAGTGTTGGACTAACTGTGGTGTGAGTTGCACGTGCGATATATCTCTTGGCTTGTGATGTGCAAGTGTCGATCTCGGAGACGGAGGTAGACGGCATGGTGAAGGTCAAGTAGAGGCATGCCGTGCCAAATAGACCGGGAGCGGTGAAAGGGCGGATGCGAGGCTTAGGGACCTAGACGCCGGACGGGACTGTGGCGGCTGGCACTTGGGACATCGACGAGTGCAAGGATATGGGCCGGTTTATTGGTTTGGGCCTCAAAACCAACGGAGACAGATTTGGTGGTTTGAGCCTCAAAACCTTCGATGGTGGGTTTCTGAGTTTGCGCCTCAAAACCCTGGTGGAGGTCCTGAGACGGGGACGAATGGTACGTGGCAGCATCAGAGAGTTCGCGTCGAGGTGCTTGTATCAGAGAGCCTCATGCCAACTTCTGAGCAAGGAAAGTGTGGACATATGGTTACAACTTTAATATACAGAATCTCCCACCGCAAAGGACAAGTCAGCTCGTTTCTTACCATCTTGAGCTTGTTCATATGATCTTTATGGGCTTGAGTGCCTCCTTCATTGATCACCTTCCTGGTTCTTCCTCTCCTTGAATTCCCTTTGCAAGGAAGATTGAGCTCTCCTCTATAAATCTCTAGCAAAAGGAACTGGTCGTGGTGGTCCTTGGGGTCGTCTTGATCCTCCTCGCGAGTCCCTTGCTGCTCCTCCAATCCTCCTTCCCCTTCCTGTGAGAGATGAACAACAGGTGGAGAGAGTAAGAACTGGAGAGGGACAGTGTGTAAGAGAGAGAGAGGGAGGGAGGGAAGGAGGAAGGGAGTGATACATAGTCGGTGATATGGTGCACTACAGCTAAATTAAGATGCATGCTTGCCTTTGTTAATGTGAATTTTGCATCTTTGAGAAATCAAACCCACGACCTACAACTGAGCACTAACACCACCTTACCACTAAACCTTACGGTCACTTGTATTGATTATTTTGACTACTAAATGAATTCAAACGAAAAAACTACAAAGTTTTAAAACTTTGCCATAAGAGATGTGTCTCCATCCAAGATTGTTTAAAAAATCATAAATTTGAATATCAAAATATGTGAATTTAAAACAAATATTGAGACATTAAACAATTCAAATAAAAAAACTTATCAACAAATGTAGATTAGGTCATCCACTACAACTTTGGTATTATCAACTATATGGACATTCAAGGTTGTTTAGAAATTAAAAATATATGAACTTAAATAAATATTTTAGGACTCTAAAAAGTTTCAATTAAAAAACTTCTCAACTTTATGTTGTAGATCGCATCTAGGTCTACAATTTTAATATAAAGTTTATCTTCATCTGAGTCTATAAAGAAAAGCTATGATATTTTATGCAGCTTCTCTCTCTCCCATAATTTTTGACGTTCTAGGATTGGAACCAGTAACCAGGTTGAAGGTAAAAGACTCTTATATCCCTATAAAGCAATCATGACAGCTACCAAAAAAATTGGAATGGCATCTGCATTAATTGTTGTCCTTTGCTCGGCTTCCGGGCCTGGCCACCGCTCCAGCTCCTGTAGACTTCTTTTTCGTATTTCTATTAACATCTAGGTCACCAGTGGACTTAAAGTGTGGGATGCCAGATGATTGATGTCTGATTGGACTAGAGTAGACGGCTATATCGTATTTCAGAAATGGACATCTTACGGAGTTAAGCATTTTAAGACGCCTGTTTCTAGGAATCGATTTGAGAGATGGAGGTTCTAAGGCCAGTTTTAGTGGAGTTTCATAGAAGGTTTCATACGTATTTATTAAGGCCAGTTCTCTAAATCTGCACTCTTTGCATGAAACAAAGAGAGAGAGAAAGAATTCATTTCATCCTCACGACACGAGCGGACGACTTTCCAACACCGGTGAAAGCAGGAACGAAACTCGCACTGAGGAGCTTCACGCGTTCGTCGGAAGGGGATGGCGGGCTCCTCGCGAGTTGCACCTCGCCGCTGGCCGCGAGCTCTGCCGTCGCTGGCTCCACCTCGCCGTTGGGCTGCGAGCGCCGCTTTTCAGCGTGGGCGCGCGCCTCCTCCAGCCAAGAGCGCGAGTCCCCTGGCTGCGGCCCTCCGCCGAGGGCTCCAACTCACCGTGGGCGCGAGGCTGCCACGTGCGCTGGCGTGGGATCCTCCGCGAACGCAAGTCCGGCAGCGGGCCGCCGCCACGGGCTCCACCTCCCCGCTGGCCACGAGCTTCACCTCGCCCGGCAGCGAGGGCCGCCACGCTGCTGGCACGAGCGCCGCAGTAGGCTGCAGCGCGGGGCTCGGCGCGCCAGCCACCGACCGCGAGCTAGAACGTTGGTCGGGGCTCTCGCGTGGACGCGGTCGCGAGCTAGACGCTGTGCAAGGCTCTCCAGCGACGCGGGGCGTGAGCAGCTGTTGAGATGGGAAGAAACGGTGGGAGCCACGAATAACTAAAATGTATCTATGAAACCGTGCAATGAAATGGCAGAAAATTAGAAAGCCATGCCCTAGCCCCCCCATCGCGCCGCCGCCGCCGACCGCCGCCTGGTGCAGCGCCGCCACCCCCCCCCCACCACCTCCCCCTTCCTCCCCCTCTCCACCTCCTCCCTTGCCGGCCTCACCCCTCGTCTCGGCACGGGCTGGCGGGTCGCCCGCCGGGGCGGCCCCGCCGGCTCGGACAGCTCCCAGGCATCGCCCGCCGCCGCTGGCGGCTCCAGGCGCAGGGGCGGCTCGGCTCACCCCAGCCTCCGGTGCCCCAGCCCTTCCCTCCCCTCCTCCCCTGCTTCCCTACCACCGAGCGGGGGCACTCGTGGCTTTGCCGCCGTCAGTTTACCGGGTGCGGCTGTTAACACTGGATTTTGGTAAAGGCCGACAGGTGGGCCAGTACATGGCAGACTCGCAAGTATTCAGGAGCATTCGGCAAGTATCCATTCGGCTAGCTCTGGGCAGTTCGGTAAGCATCCATGCGGTCGGCTAACTCTAGGCGATTCGGCAAGCATTCATGCGGTCGGCTATCTTTGAAGGTGGTTGCTTCATTCGGGAAGCAAAAAGGTGGCAAGCAGGAAGCCGAATAGAAGGAGAAGAGCGTGATGATCAAGGACTCCGAAGAAGACTATGGCAAGAGAGTCGCCATACTTTTGAGTTACTTTTAATATGTTATGTAAATCGTAACTTCTTAAGATTCATATTATGTCCAGGGTATAAATATAAACCCTCGACCATTGTAAAGGATATACACAATCAAATCAACACAACCGGCCCCGTGCCAAGTTTCGAGTCCCTTTTTGTCGTGTCGTCGAGTTCTTCGAGAGGAGTCATCGATCCGTCGACCTCCGTAAGTTCCGGCAACCTTGCTATCATGTCTAGTATCATGCGGTGGATTTAGATGTTGATGCAAGTAGTCTTGTTCGTCTCGACTGGATGGCCGTGCGGCAAAAGCGCCCGCTTGATGATCAGGAAGTCTTTGCTTATGCTTTGTTTATCTCGACTAGATGGCCGCGGCGGCAGGCGCCCGCTTGATAGCTTAGCGAAGCAAGGATTAGTTATCGGCTCTATTAGATTTGGCAAGATCTAGTAGATTCATTAAGTTACCATGTGTTGCATGTGTTTAGTCTTTGTTTAATTATTTGTAACACTTTTTGCCCGATCTAGATTGATTAGTTTCGGCTCTACACTTTTATAGATCTATTCGCTCTTTAACGTTCTTATTCTTTTATTGTCATGATAAATAGATCATATGCTCAAGTGGCGAATTAGATCAATCTAGATTGTTACATGTTATGGTTCTTGCACGTTAGAAACGTTTAGATCTTGATAGGATTGAGTGTCGTGCGGCGGATGCAAGTTCTTGATGGGTTTACTCGTGATAGTTTGTTAGTTCCTTCTTCATGGACCCTGAGTCGGCTGAATTGCCGAGCTTGGTTATGCTTCAACTTGTAGTTAATTTTTACTTGTTCAAACATGTCTTCTCATGCATGCGTATTCGGCAATCAATGCTTTACGTATTTTGTCTTCATATTAGCCAAATGAATCACATGCATAATTGGCAGACAGCTTCTATAGCCGTATGTCGTCGTAAGTGGCTTCAGGACCGTATATACGGAACTGTGCGGTCTCATCCGCACGTTCCGATTTTATATTTAACAATCTTTTTGTCCCTTGTCGGGCCAGGTCAAACCGACCGGGCACGCTCGGATCTCCAAACCGTGCGGCCGTCCGATTGAAGCCACGCTTTTCGGCTTGCCGTGTGTGAGGCACGGGGAATCACGTTTCGTGTCAACACACTTTTGGCACGCCCAGTGGGACCACGTTGCTCAAGAGATGTCTGAAATCAGCAACAATCACGTTCGGATGTGACTTTGGATGAACCGCCTGAAGATGTAAGAGAGTTGGTGCAACAAGCATGTAATCAGTTTCAGCAGAAGTGTTTGATGTCCTTCTCCAAGAACAAGAGCAATAAGATCATCCAAAAGCAATCGTTGCCAAGGGTTCTTCTTCCGCATCAGTCTGATTACACCGAAGAAGAAGAAGCTCAAAAGGTGTCGGAGTTGGTTCACAAAGCTTTGGGAGAAACTATTACAAATCATAACACAACCTTCTTGAACACTTTTCGTGCTATCATGGTTAGTACCTTCGGCCCAACGGCTGATAAGTATTTTGAGGAGAATGCAGGCCCAATTCGTGGACCAACGCTTTTCAATCCACCAAAATACCAAGAAAAGCCTGAGGGAGGTGAAGGAGCATCTGGTTCAAATAAAGATGGACTAATCCCTAATGAAAAACAGCAGCCTCCTACTTATGGTCGTAGCATTTGGTACGACGTAAGATGTACCACAATCAGCTTTTCAAGGTATCTCCAAAGATCGAACAGATCGGCAGAGAAACATGTATGGAGATGGATACCATGAATTTTGCGATTACATCGCTCTAGATGCTCTGCCGAATCCAGGATACATGAGCGCATCAGGAATACCTTCTGGAAGACAGACACGTGGAACCCCGAAGTCGGATGTTGATATCATCATGCATAGGATGGCTGATATGATGCAAAGATCGGTTCGGCCTAAAGCCAAAGAATCAATCTTACTCATACAAGTCTCCTTATCCAGAATGGTACAATAGAGTTGCACTTCCTCCAAGGGTGAAACCTCCGACGGACTTGACTAAGTTTTCTGGTCAAGATGATACTAGCACCGTGGAACATATCGGTCGGTACTTGATGCAACTTGGGGAAGCATCCACGGATGAAGCTTGGAGGATTCGGTATTTTCCCTTGTCCCTCACAGGCCAGCTTTCTCATGGTTTACCTCATTGCCGCCCCCATTCCATTGGTACGTGGGCGAGTAATTTGGAGCGAAGTTCCATGCATACTTCTTCATCGGCACTAATGAAAAGAAGCTGGTCGACCTCATGAGTCTGAGACAGAGAGCTAATGAAACACCACAGGAGTATCTTCGCAGATTTAGAGAGACCAAGAACCTTTGTTATTCATTGAACCTACCAGATGATCAGTTGCCTGGGATGGCGATAGCAGGCATGCAGCCGAATGTCAGAGAAAAGTCGTTTCGGCATGGAATTTGATGATCTTGGTCAACTTTCACAACGACTGGCTGCTATGAGTAATCAAGCTCAGGGGTTCAAGAGAGACAACCGCTTCCAAAAGGGGAACATTGCTAGTGAAATGTATCAAAGTTTCCTGGAAGAAGCAGATGAGTATGATGATGATGATGAGATAGCTGCAGCTGAATTGACTTGGGCGAAGGAACCTACTCAGGTTAGCCAGCGTTGGTCGAGGCAACAAAAAGAGAACTTATGACTTTGACGTCTCCAAATCGACAAGCTCTTTGATTTGTTAGTAAGGGAAGGACGCATCAAACCGCCAGATGGACATCCTATGTTTGCCCGAGGGAGTGAAAGACAAGAAATATTGTGGCTATCATAACACTAATTCTCACTCCATCAATGTTTGCCGGGTGTTCAGGGTTCGGATTCAGAAGGCTATTCAAGAGGGACATCTGAAGTTTGATGGCAAAATGAAGGTTGATGGTTAGCCTTTCCCTCAGAACATGATCTCTTTCTCCGTAAGTATGGTTTTCGCAGATGATCCCAAAGGGAAAAGTAAGGTGAAGGTGTTAACCTCCGACAGAGCAAAAGAAGAATGGTTTGCCGACCCTAATCGCCAGAGATTACAACCGAGGAGCTGAAAGAGAAAGTTCGGTTCAAGAATAGCCTGAACCGAAAAAGGTGAAACTTCTAAGCCTAGGGTTACATCACGTATTCTCGCTAAACAAGTGGCAAAGGCAACAAGAACGAGAGTACTATGAAGAGCGTAGGTTTATAGAAGAACGTCCGAGATACGAAGAAGAGGTATACCGCAGGGGCAAGAAGAGCATATGAGAGAGATGGAGCAGTCTCATTGGGGGTGTTCATTCTTTAAACATTGTTGAATGAAGGCTTGAAGTTGCCTCGCTATAAATAATTGCCCCGAATGCAAAGTGATCAATATTTGGGTACAGCAATCTCGAGTCAACCGCCGTCCAAGTCCATGAAAGACTTGGAATACATTTTTTCCGAGGACGATCGGCGCGTAAAAAAAATTAGATAGTTTTGAAAATCAGCAAAGAAAAAGGTTTGCGTGTCAACGATGGACTCATCATTGGGGATACAATGGAAATCCTCATGAATACGCCCCGCGTAAAAGGACAATGGTGTCCTCCGGGACTGAGGAAGAGTCAGAAAAGAAGAGTTCAGCGTTTGAGAAACAAAGAACTTGAGCAAGCCGATGCAGAGGAAAAACTGGCATGGCGCCCTAAGAAGAAACCTGACGAGCATGACCCGTCAGGTGATGCATGCATGGCCTTCTTTCTCCCATCAGAATTCATAGCTCCTGAGAATCAGGATATCCAAGAAGAAGTATACTCCGACTTTGATGAAAGTGAGTTTCAGGATTTGATGGCTCAGCTTGTATTGACACAACAGGCAACTTTCGACAAGCCAGCCAAACATCGCCATTTGAAACCACTTTATTTGAAAGGATATGTCAACGGCAAACCTCTGACCAAGATGTTTGTTGATGGAGGAGCTGCTATCAACATCATGCCATACACCACCTTCAGGAAGCTTGGAATGACAAGTGAAGATTTGTTGAAGACCGACATGATTCTCAGGGATTTCGCCGGTAATCCTTCTGACGCTAGAGGAGCTGTACATGTTGATTTGATGATTGGATCAAAGACTTTGATCACTACCTTCTTTGTCATTGACAGCAAGGGGGCATACGTCTACTTCTAGGAAGGGACCGATTCATGCCAATTGTTGCATTCCTTCAACCATGCACCGATTCTTATTCAATGGGTTGGAGATGACATTGAAGTCGTGCACGCCGATGATTCCGTAAGTGTTGCCGCTTCGAACCCGCCATCGGGAATATGATGGCATTGATTGTTTCTCCGGCAAAGTATGGGGGGAGGAGGTCCCGTGAATGTCTTCAACAGAGATAATCGGCCCGATCCAAGCAATCGGCTCTCATAGTAATTTTTAATGGGTAATCCAATCGATGGCAACAAAGGAAAATGGGACGAGGTTTTATGTCGGCCGACAAGCTAGAAGAAATAGATGTTGGTGATGGTACTAAACCAAGGCCGATGTACATTAGTGCAAGCTTGGACCCGAGTACAAAAACACGCTTGGTAGCCCTTTTAAAGGAATTTAAAGATTGTTTTGCTTGGGATTATCTGAGAGATGCCCGGATTGGATCGTTCTATTGTTGAACATTGATTACCTATCAAGTCCGGGTATCGACCCTATAAACAACCTCCAGGAAAATTTATAAAGAGGAGGTATTGGCCGATGTGAAGAAGGAGATTGAAAGGTTGTTGGAAGCAAACTTCATTCGCCATGCAGTATGCAGATGGATTTCAAATATAGTTCCCTGTTTACAAGAAGAATGGAAAGATGAGAGTATGCATAGATTTTGTAAATCTCAACAAGGCCACTCCAATGGATGGGTATCCAATGCCGCTTGCCGATTTGTTAGTAGACGCAAAGAACCGGGTATGAAGTTATTAGTTTTATGGATGGAAATGTCGGTTATAATCAGATCTTCATGGCAATAGAAGATATTTCAAAAACGGCTTTTAGATGCCCCGGTCACATTGGTTTATTTGAATGGATTGTAATGACGTTCGGGTTAAAGAATGCCTGGTGCAACTTATCAAAGAGCTATGAATTACATCTTTCATGAGTTGATCGGCAAGGTTGTGGAGATTTATATTGATGACGTGGTGGTCAAGTCTAGAAATCATAAAGAGCATTTAGCCGATTTGAAGAAGACTCTGGAATGCACTAGAAAACATGGTTTGAAAATGAATCCAAATAAATGTGCTTTCGGAGTATCGGCTGGTGAGTTTCTAGGATTTCTTGTCCATAAAGGAGGGATTGAAGTTGGAAAAAAGAGCATGGAAGCAATAGACAAGGTTGTCCCTCCAACTAATCTCACGGAGTTACAGTCACTGCTTGGCAAAATTAATTTTGTAAGAAGGTTTATATCCAATTTATCAGAAAGAGTCTTGCCTTTCTCTCCACACTCAAGCTCAAGAAAGATCAAAAGTTTGTATGGGGTGATGTACAACAAGAGGCTTTTGATGAAATCAAAGAATATATGAAGGCACCACCAGTGCTGGTACCTCCACAACTTGACAAGCCTTTCAAATTGTACGTGGCGGCCGATAGTCTAACAATAGGGTCGGCCCTCATGCAAGAGTTTGAGGGAAAGGAGAGAGTAATAGCTTACCTTAGCCGAAAACTATTGGATCAAAAACAAGATATTCGGCCACGGAGAAACTGTGCTTGTGTGTGTATTACTCATGTACCAAATTTCGGCACTACCTGTTAAATGCCGAATGTGTGGTAGTTTCTAGTTTTGATGTAATAAAACATATGCTATCAATGCCAATTTTAAATGGAAGGATTGGCAAGTGGATTTTTGCTTTATCGGAGTTTGATTTAAGATATGAATCGGCAAAAGCAAAGAAAGGGTCAAATTATTGCCGATTTTATTACACAACATCGTGATCTTTCTATTGAGATGATCAGCATTGTGCCCTGGGCTTTATTCTTCGATGGTTCATCCTGTTGCAAAGGTGGTGGTGCTGGTATTCTCTTAATTTCTCCACAGGGAGCAACTTTTGAGTATGCTATTCCCATTGAATTTTATGTTACTAACAATCAAGCGGAGTATGAAGCATTGCTTAGAGGGCTTCGGCTTCTTATAGAAGTGAAAGCCGTTGTCGTTGAGATCTTTGGGGATTCTCGAGCTAGTAATTAACCAATTAACCGGCCAATATGAATGCAAGAGTGATGTGTTGAGAAAATATTATGAAGAATGCCGGGAACTTTTGAAAAGCTTTTCGGGTAGTAACCTTGCATCATATCCCTGGGGGGGGCACAATGAAGAAGCAAATAGGTTGGCTCAAACCGCCTCGGATACCGTGAAAATCAAGAAATCCTCACTATAGATGAAGATGTTTCGAATGCCGAGCAAGTGGTTGATGATTGAGATGCGAAATCATCGAATATCTAAGAAATCCATCACGTAGAGTTTCCCGAAAGCTCAGGTATAAAGCCCTCAAATTGCACTTTTTGATGATCACTTATACTACAAGTCTATAGATGGAGTATTGCTTAAATGTTTGAGTCAAGAAGAGGCTAGAAAGGTGATGTATGAGGTGCATGAAGGATTATGCGGTGCACATCGTATTTTTACCGAATGAAGTGGATAATTCGGAGAACTGGTTATTTTTGGCCAACCATGCCGGAGGATTGCTTTGAATATTATAAGGGATGTCACGATTGTCAAAAGTTCGGCAATATTCAAAAGGCTCCAAAGATTCCGCTATGAACCCAATAATCAAACCTTGGCCATTTAGAGGATGGGGCATAGATTTAATTGGTCAAATTCATCCTCCTTCTAGCAAAGGACATAAGTTTGTGCTCTTGGCCACGGATTATTTTACCAAGTGGGTCGGTTATTCCGTTGAAGAAAGTCACGTCGAAAAATATGATCGGTTTGTTAAAGAGCATATAATTTATAGGTTTGGAATTCCTCAAACTATAACGACCGATCAAGGGACTCGGTTTACTTCTTCGGAGTTTTGTGACTTTGTGAAGACATGGGAATTAAGTTGTATAATTCTTTTCTCCTTATTATGCACAAGCCAATGGTCAAGGTAAGCATCAAATAAGATTATGATTAAGATCATTCAAAAGAAGATTGATGAGAAGCCAAAAAAGATGGCATTTGGTTCTTAATGAAGCATTGTGGGCTTACCGAATGGCTTGTCACGGGTCGACTCAAACATCTCCCTATGAGTTAGTTTATGGGCATCATGTCGTGTTACCTTGGGAGTTGCAAACGGGTTCAAGACGAAGTTATGTTACAAAAAAGGATTTGGAAAAAGGAGATTATACAAATTTGATGATAGATGAACCGGAGGATTTGCATCCGATTTGCCTCAAGGCAATGGAAAACATTGAGAAAAACAAAGCACGTATTGCCAAATACTACAATAAGAGGGTCAAGATAAAGCAATTCACGTAAGGTGATCTCGGTTTGGAAGACTATACCGCCGATTGATCAAAAAAGACGTAGCATTCGGCAAATGGTCTCCGAATTGGGAAGGACCCTTTCGGTAGAAAGATGTGTGCCCGGCAATGCATATATTTTGAAGACTTTGTTTGGAGAAGAATTCGCCAGAGCTATCAATGGAAGATATCTTAAAAAATACTACCCTAGTGTTGAGGTTGGTTCATAGAAAAAATTGAAAACCAAACAACCGATGGAGGAAACATCGCCTTTAGCACAAAATTGTGAAACCAAAATAGCCGATATGGTTCATATCGCTCTAGTACAAAAAATATCTATGTTTAGCCGAATGGCTCGAAATTGACTTCAAAGATTTCGACCGGTTGGTTTATCGGGAAAAGAGAAAAGTGAAGCGCCGAGTGACAACAATCGATGACACGTCAAGTCGATTGCTACGCAAGGTTAAGATCTACTCGGCTAAAATGACGTCATTGCATTCGGGAAACATCGTTTCAGAGTTATTTTTATTCTAAAAAATGTGAAGACAACTATTCGGCATCCAACACAAGAACAAATGCATCTTCGTAAAAGTAATTTGATTATTTATGCTCAATCCCTAATTACAAACTAGTCCCGAACAACTTATTCAGACGGATCGAGGATTGGTGGACTCGGCGAGGGCAGTAGCATGATCTTCATATCGCTCCAGCGCCGTTGACGCCCTCAATCTCATGAGGAGGGCCGCCAAAGAAAGCCCACGGCTTGGACAGAATAGTTCGCCGGTCCGGGAAGACATCGCTGCCAAAGCCAAGAGATGCGCCAAGGTGCACACCTTGGATGACGGCCCGATCAACGCGGCCATCCACAAAGATCCAGCGTGCCTCGATAGTCTCCCCCCGGGCGTTCACCTTGTCGGCCACCCCCTTCGCCGCCTTCGTGACGCCATCGCAGCAGAAAGGCTGAACAAGAAAAGCAAGTCAACACACGAAGAGGATTGAGAGAAAAGAAATCTATGTGAGGATACCGAACAGTGATGGCGCCGCAGAATCGCTTGCGCCGATCCTCCCATTCGGCTTGCGCAATGCCGAATCGCTTGGAGACGCCGCCCAGCCTCGGTCCCGGGCTTCATCCCTTTCCTTGCGGAACCGAGCGCCTCCCTCGTGAATGTACAAAGGGTCCTCACCTCCGATTCCGCCGGACCCCAAGGGTTGGCGTTGTATGAGTTGTCGGACTCGTAAGAGCTCGACGAACTCGAGGAGCCGGAGACGGGACCGGCCGGGTCCGAGGTTCCGGGTTGAGTCACCACCATCGGGGAAGGAGGTGAGATCGGTTAATGATGACCTCGCCCTAAGCGTATGAAGAAAACCAAGGTTAGGGGAGATGAACATAAAGCATAAACCGAAAAGAAATCATTGATTGAATTCACCCGTGGCGCCGACGGCGCTGGAGCTCGACTTCCTCTGCCGCTCTCCTCGGCAGACGCTTGCCACGATCATCGCCGCCGCCGCCATTGACGCCTCAAGGATTGATCCTCTTCTTAGGGTTGGATGAGGCGTAGAGATGAAGGGACGGCGATGAGAATGCTAGTCGGAGGTAACAAAGTGAAGGCCGATGAAGGGTTTAATTTATAAACCGGAGTGGAGATCGTGGCATATGCCTCGAGTATCTCAAGCGACAAAATAGGGTTTACTCCTTTTTGGGCCGTTATCGGACGGGCCAAGATCGGCTAAATCAAAAACAACGGTTCAAAGGAATCGGCTATCTTTCTAATCGGAAGCCCGAGGCGCTTGGTTATCATTCTAATCGGGAAGCCCGAAGCGGCCGGGTTATTTTTCCAATCGGGAAGCTTAAAGCATTCGGCTATGTCACTAGTCGACGTAAAATTAAAAAAGACCAAAACATAACAAGGAGTATAATTGTTCGTAATCTAAGTATATTACAAGCCGAATGTTTTACTCATTTAAGAAAGTTTGATTGCGCTCTATGGCATCATTCCTAATTTGGCCGACTTCTTCTAGCACCTTCTTGTCATCTTCCTCGAGCTTTGGATTTTGGTAAGCCTCGGTTTTTAATCGGCCGATGCTCCTTGATAACAGATGTTATCTTTGTTTTGGCCGCATCTATGGAGTTCGGCAAGGTGGCGATTTTATCTTTGTGAGACTGGATTCTCACATTCAATTGAGCCAATTGAGCTTCCACCTGGCCTTTTCCTCCTCCATGGCTTCCAGCTCCTGCCTGTGGTTACCAAAGACCGTTTAGCAGCCCTGATCCGGGAATGCAGCTCTTTGACTTGATGTTTTTTCGCCGATTATCACTGGCGCAGCAGAGCAGCTCTAGAGGCTATGTTCCCCGCTTGCTCTCCCGACCTTACCAAGATGATCATCAAGATGAGTTGCGATTCTAGAGGGACCTTGAGAGTTGGAGGGATGTCTTGGTCGATGAGCTCAACAAGTTCTCTTATCCGGGTCTGCATCTTGAACGAGAGCATTTATATCTTTGGCCAAGAAAAGAGATATTTCCTTTAACCGAGCCCCGATTTTCTCGCCGATAACCTCTCGTTGAGATGTAGCTTCTTCACCTCCCTCATTGATGTACTCTTCAACCGTGAAAGAGTAGCCGACAATGGCTTGGCCTCATCCTTAAAGGAAGGAAAAAATCATTAGCCGATTGGTCAAAATTGTTAAAGAAACCAATGAGTTAAAGTATTACCTTTTGAATAGAGTCTTCTTCAAAGTTGAATCCTACTCGCTTGGTTGAGGACTTGGTTGGACACCCTGTGGATGATGAGCTAGAGGCCCGGTGAGGGGAAGATTTTTTCGCTATCTCATCCAAAATATTATCCGAAAGTGAGCAATGAAATGCAGAGAGCAATGGGTAAGTTTGGCAAAAGAAAGAAAGAAGGATATGTGAAGAAAATTATTACCAATATGGTTAATAGCTCCATGAAGTTCTCAGACCGCCAACAAAAAGGGCACGAGGGGAGGATTCTTTCGCTGTCCCTGCTCAAGAATTGACCTGTTTCTAAAAAGTAGCGTAATATGAGAACTAATCAGTGCATCTAGTACAAAGAAGGGAAACGATCAATGGGATAATAATACCGGTATGGCAGTGGTTTCTTGATTTTGATCTCCAAAGCAGAGGCCCGAGGGGGGATTTCAATGGTTGTTGAAGCATTGGCCGATCTTGAAAGCTTAACCCGTGGGTCGCAGCAGTGAGGAAGTGAGTACAAAATTATCGCCCAAATGAGACTGGTAAGGATATACCTTGGGAGACAGTTTGGATTTCTTGGATCTTGTTCTTCCGGGCACAAAGAACATCCTTGCTTGATTCGGCAAGTGGCCTTCCTCTTGCCTTCACCTTTTAAAGGTACCGAACCCAAAACCGCTGGGTTTTTTCATGAAAGCCGCCAAAGTAGGGGCATTATATCCCAAGATGTGAGTAGGCCCAAATTTTGGTAATACCGAATCGCCGAGAAGGAGGAGTAGGCTCAATATCCCGTGAATGACAAAGTGTTAAAATCGGGATGAATCCAATAATGAGAAAATGAGTACAAGGAAATTACCTCACTATCGAGGCAAATTGAGCTTGTAGATCCCGGCATAGAGGGTGCACGGGTATATTGAAGATATGGGCACGCCACTCCCCGCCACCGTGAAGTAAACAGAGGATGGGCCGATCTATTAATCCTAGAGGAGAAGGCATAAATGATGGCAGCTCCCATCCAAGTTCAAAAATTTTCTTGGCTTCTATTTCATCCCCTATTTTCTCCCCCGGGCCTTATAGTTTTTGAGAGGTATAGCCTTGGAGGTAACTGCCCACACCCTAATTGCCTAGCCACCATGTTTGGGTTGTAGAATTCGTAAGTAGGGCACAAAGATCCTCCCATGATGAAATTCTCACCGCGTAACACGTGGCTTGATGAAAGAATTAAAGATATCTGTGGACACTTTATCCGAAAGCAGCCAGCCTCATAGCTAAATTTGCAAGGCAAAGTCGATTTTCATTCTCTATAGGGGAGCCAAATCACATTGTCAAAGCCTTTGAAGAACAAAATTTTGAACAAATGGCCTATATCCATGTTAATGACAATGGTAGATGCCGCTTCCCCATATGTCCGACAAGCTTTTCTTTTGCCGAATCATCTTCAAAGACTATTAACCGAAGGGAAGCCTAAGTCATAAAGGTCCACGTAAACTATCTCGGTGCATATACAACCGCAGCCACATTTGAACGAACCACCAAGGACCATTTACACAAAGGGATTTCTCCATGGCAAGATCCGACGGTGATCCGACGCATCATATGATAGACAGCCCCTAAAAGATATTTGCCCAAGGGGACTAAAATACCCGCAGCCTGTGTCTTCACCATCACCATATGATTCAGAGTTGGCTCATTAGATTTACCACGTAAGATGAATCGCACAACCACATGTTCATGAAAGCCTTATATTCTTTTGTCACCCACAAAGACTAGATGACATGTAAGTTTGGATGTATTTTGTCCATCCACTTCCCGATTTGACCGCCTTTCCGTTACCGCTATTCTTATATTTGAGGGGTACACTGTTCCGTCCACATTGAGGCCGGCCATCATAAAGATATCGCCCGTAGTAAATGACATTGACCATGGCCAAAGATAAAGGCGTTAATGGCATCGCATCAAAAGTGAGTCGCCGCTATCGAGAGGAGTCATTCCGGGTGTCTCTCGACAATGATAGTTCCAAGCAATGCCGATGTCTTGAGAATCCCAAAGGATCGCCGCTTTTTGTCCAAAGATCCTCCGATACCACTTTCGCCATCCGGTAATTGGAGGAAAAGGCCAAGTTTTGAAGGTGTTTGGCCACCGATTCGGGCGGGCGCCACTCCCAGATTTGAAAGGAATCCTCATGGTCTCCTTCTCTACGAACTCAATCGGGTCGGGTCTCCCATTGACCCGTGAAATAAGAATCGTGGTTTGTCGTGATAGGGAATCAAAATCTCGCCCTTGTAATCCTTCGAGAGAACAAGACAACAGGGGGGAAAATGAGTCAAGGAAAACGACGGGTCGATTTGAAAGTTGCCGAATACATGAGAAAAAGCAAGGATTACCTCCGAACTCCATCCCGGGTCGCCATTGAAAGCCTTGAAGTGGGTTTGAATCTAAGATCAAAGGACTCGTGTTTCGGGCGGCGGCTACAAGTTTGAATGTTGTTGACCTAAATGAGGAACAAAGTTTAGGTCAATTTCGAATAAAATCACTTTTATCCCGAAATTGAGGGGGCATGTGTTAACACCGGATTTTGGTAAAGGCCGATAGGTGGGAAGATACGGCGACTCGCAAGTATTCGGGGAGCATTCGGCAAGTATCCATTGGGGCTAGCTTCGGGCAGTTCGGTAAGCATCCATGCGGACGGCTAACTCTAGGCGATTCGGCAAGCATTCATGCGGTCGGCTATCTTTGAAGGTGGTTGCTTCATTCGGGAAGCAAAAAAAGGTGGCAAGTGAAGCCGAATAGAAGGAGAAGAGCGTGATGATCAAGGACTCCGAAGAAGACTATGGCAAGAGAGTCGCCATACTTTTGAGTTACTTTTAATATGTTATGTAAATCGTAACCTCTTAAGATTCATATTATGTCCGTGGTATAAATATAAACCCCCGACCATTGTAAAGGATATACACAATCAAATCAACACAACCGCCCCGCGCCAAGTTTCGAGTCCCTTTTGTCGTGTCGCCGAAGTTCTTCGAGAGGAGTCATCGATCCGCCGACTCCTCCGTAAGTTCCCGCAACCTTGCTATCATGTCTAGTATCATGCGGTGGATTTAGATGTTGATGCAAGTAGTCTTGTTCGCCTCGACCGGATGGCCGCGGCGGCAGCGCCCGCTTGATGATCGTGAAGTCTTTGCTTATGCTTTGTTTATCTCGACTAGATGGCCGCGGCGGCAGCGCCCGCTTGATAGCTTAGCGAGGCAAGATAGTTATCGTAGTCTTTGTTTATGCTTTGTTTATCTCGACTAGATGGTCGCGGCGGCAAAGGCCCGCTTGATAGCTTAGCGAAGCAAGGATTAGTTATCGGCTCTATTAGATTTGGCAAGATCTAGTAGATTCATTAAGTTACCATGTGTTGCATGTGTTTAGTGCTTTTTTTAATTATTTGTAACACTTTTTGCCCGATCTAGATTGATTAGTTTCGGCTCTACACTTTTATAGATCTATTCGCTCTTTAACGTTCTTATTCTTTTTATTGTCATGATAAATAGATCATATGCTCAAGTGGCCGAATTAGATCAATCTAGATTGTTACATGTTATGGTTCTTGCACGTTAGAAACGTTTAGATCTTGATAGGATTGAGTGTCGTATGCGTATGCAAGTTCTTGATGGGTTTACTCGTGATAGTTTGTTAGTTCCTTCTTCATGGACCCTCGAAGCCGGCTGAATTGCCGAGCTTGGTTATGCTTCAACTTGTAGTTAATTTTCACTTGTTCAAACATGTCTTCTCATGCATGCGTATTCGCAATCAATGCTTTACGATTTTGTCTTCATATTAGCCAAATGAATCACATGCATAATTGGCGCATGCCTTCTATAGCCGTATGTCGCCGTAAGTGGCTTCAGGGCCGTATATACGAACTGCCTCGTCTCATCCGCAAGACGCTCCGATTTTTTATATTTAACAATC